>JAWNNQ010001827.1:0-52652 GCA_035044765.1 Leucophenga montana
TTTTCCAACAAACCCAATTCGAATTTACTTTTTAAAGAATACAATAACATCAACAGCCAACGATAACTCTATCGTGAGTACCGCTCCACCTCTGCAATGCAACGGGGCCCACAGCTTGAATGTGCTTTCCTCCCACTCGCAGTCAAATTCACTATCATGGAGTGCACAATGCTCTAGCCCAACTGTTGATTCGCCGTCGATCGCAGGCGCTGATGTTGCTGGAACCAAAACTCTGCAACATTAAATTCAAAACGTAGCAGGTCTAGCCCACAAAATATGCCAATGATAAAGTCGAAGCAATCCAAAATCAATAATTATTGGCTTTCATTACCAAATACAGCTAATACTAATAGATTTGAACTAATAAGTAAATCTTGTGAAGAACCACAGGAAGTGGAAGTTAAAGCGCCTGAACCACCACCAATATTCGTGGGGTAAGCAACATTAACCTATTAAAGGTTTTACTTCAGGAATTAGCTTGCGATGAATACGAATTAAAAATTATTATTTGGAAACTAAGGCCTTAGCCGAAAAAAAAAACGGAATTTCACACGTATAGATTGAAACAGGAGCGTAGCTAATGGGCATACATCCTTCAACTCCGATAGAGGAAATCAAGGAAGCCCTTCAAAATCTGGGTCACCTAGTTGAAAATATTCATAATATTCGCCATGCTGTCAGCAAGAGACCATTGTCGGCAAACTATAAAGAGTGTACAATATACAAAAAACTACAACAAAACACGTCTAACTTTTGTATCGGTCAAAAACAAACTAAAAATGTAAAACAGCTGATCATGCCAACATATGTTGGGATCATGAACGCCAACAAAAAAAAAAAATTGAAAATCGAATGTAAGTAGACATCAAGTAGATTTTTGAAAAGACTGCTTTTTTTAACACATACAAATGTTTTGGTTCCGGAACGGTTCTTTCATTTTATTTTATTTCGGTAAATGGTTCCGGTTGAAAAGAAAATATCTTTTCTGGTTCCGGTTTCAGCTCTTAATTTGAATTGGTTAATTTTGGTTAACGGTTCCGGTTTTTTTTTTCATTTTTTATTTGTTTACATATATTTGCAATTACTTATAAACTAACAGTAGCGTAAAATTAAATTAGAAATGTAAAATACATTATAATTAAATGAAGGATTATGCATAATTACAATTACAATGGAATTATAATAAGAAAAAAGAAATTTTATAGTAGTGGTGATTTGAAGGTACAAAGATTTTTATGTTGTTTAAGGAAGAATTAAAAGATAATAAAGGAGAAACTTATTGGAGATGCAGCAAAGAGATCAAAAAGATTTGTTTAGAGCTTAATTTGTCGTACAAAATGAAATTTTTTTGGTACAAAGCGAAGATTTGGTCGAGATGGAAAATTTAGTAATATAGATTGAAGTAAATAAGGAGAAAAAACTTCACAAATAAGAATTTTATGCAGAAAAACAACAGAAAGCATAGATCGGCATGATGAGAGGGTTGGAAGATCAATTAATTTTAACCTATCTTGATAAGGAGGTAGATTAACATTCGGGTCCCAAACCTCTAAGAGCAAATAGAATAAACTTTTTCTGAGTCGGCTCAATACGATTTTGGTGAATATCATAGTAGAAAACTATATTGGGAAACGTCAGAATATGTCAGGCATAATTTAATATCATCAGCATGCATAAATATAAGAGCATAGTTTATAGCCAATGAAAGATCATTAATAAAAATGTTAAACAATTTTGAACATAGATGGCTGCTCTTAGGAACACCAGAGGAAACAACAACAGTTTTCTGATCAAGAATGACACTGGAAACGTGAAAAGTTTCCCAGCAGGTTCTGTTGCATTCATGCAAGTGCGGTCTCTTTCATTCTTCTGTATTTTTGTTATTGCATTATCCCATTGTAAACTTCGTTTTTTTTTTTTGGACGCCAAGGTTTTTGCCACGGACCGATCTGCACAAGAAGATTTGTGCAGTCAAAGGTTGTCCAACTCAGCCCAAGTGGCTGTACCAGGTATATATATGTAAAATTTTTTATTTTGGAACAACAGTTTTGTCGGCGCAACTTTGAAAATGCTCCTGCGACACGTCGGCATTGAGAGGAACCCGGGAGCTGGTCCCTGGTTCTGCTCAGTTTGTGGGAGAAGGATTTTCGGCAATGCGACCTCGGTTCAATGTGGCAGATGGTGCCACCTGAAATCTTGTTCGGGCTTCCACTCTTATAGGGTCTGGACAGCGCAATTTGTTGCTAACTGTTGCTTAGGAAATTCTGATACCCATGATAGCTCAGTTTCTGCACCAACATCTAACACAAATGCAACAACTACCTCACAAACAGCTCCCGTTGCGAGCTGGGTATGCTTGTTTGTGGCAGCCCGATACATCGTAATGTTTTGTCTGTGCGAACAGTGGAGGAGGTCTGGCATTTATCGTTCATCGAAGGGGTATAAGTATCGCGGATCAAATATATGCTTCTCCTTTTTGTACAATCAACGAAGACTGTGACAAGAGGATGAGTACCACCGCATCCAGCTCCCCTGACTTAACTTTCGTCAGTGACTCGCTAATTCCATACTCTGATTGGTCGATTGATATTGCGTTTAGCTCGGACCATATTCCTATTGTGGTTAGCATTACTCGACCGGAAGATTTTGTTGAATCAGATCGTCGAGTCTTTGTTAACTACAATAGGGCTGACTGGACTGAATTCATACGTTGTAATGATCAATCAATCAGCGGTCTCTTGCCTCTCAATGATGTTAGGGTAGGTGAAGGAATTCTTAGAGACGCGATCAACAAGGCCGCAAAGAGGCATATTCCTGCTTTTAGGTTTCCTAATATTAGGCCAGGCTTTCCAGCAGAAGCTGCACGCTTAGCGACCTTGCGTGATCAAATTCGTGCCAATGATCAAAGTGACAGTCGTATTGCCTTGTGTCTCACAATGTGAATAATCTAGTTGCGGAACATAGGAAGGCATAATGGCTAGAGCACTTAGATAATTGTGACTCAGGATCGCGAAGTTTGTGGAAGACTATTAAAAAGATATCTGGTGTGCCGCAGAATAGAGCTTTTTCATCTGTCACATTTGAGGGAGTGCAAATAGGATCGTCAATGAAGTGTGCCACCTATTTCTGCAGATAGCTCGTGCAACACACTTCTCAGCAGAATTGGTTAAAGCGTAAATCCATACGTCACATTAGGAAGAAAAAAGGACTTGAAGATTTTACATATGAGGAGGTTTCGGCTGCCACTTGGAAAGCAAAATCATCCAAGGCACTCGGCTCAGACTGCATTTCAACGCTGATGCTGAACCACCTTGGGCCTATAGAGGTAGTTTATCTCACACATGTGTTAAACCTCTCCATTTCCCAATTAATTGTCCCTGACGTATGGAAGGTATCAAGGATTGTACCTCTCTTGAAACCCGGCAGTGAAGCTGAACTTGGTTCCTCTTATAGGCCCATCTCGCTTCTTTCACCTGTTGTGAAAGTTCTTGAGTCATTAATACTTCCTTCAATGACAGAACACTGCCATTTTGCAGATCACCAGTATGGTTCTCGGAAAGGTCATGGTACGACTTCAGCATTAAATGAAATCACCACTTTTATAGCTGATGAACTCAAGAAGCCGAGGCCATGCGAACGCACAGTGATGGTTGCTCTAGACTTGATCATGCAATCTTGTTTCAAGACCTGGACTCCACCTCACTACTTGACAAAACAAAATGCTGGCTAATGAACTATTTTAATGGTAGAAGGGCATGCGTTGAGTTCTGGAGTGTGAAGTCGGGATATCGAAAGTTAAAGATGGGTGTAAAGCAGGTTGTTTTTCTCTCTCCTGTTCAACCTTTATTTGCCAAAGATGCCACTGCCTATATAAAACTGGTGATCTATGCAGACGATTGTTCCATTTTATCCTCCAGAGTGAACGTCGATGATATCTGACTTATGAGCTTTCAGCTCTTTTTCACTTCCTGGTCTAAGGAGGTGAAGATGGAGCTAGATGTCTTTGTAAGAGGTTTGAGGATTCCAACTGTTCAGCTCATAAGTCATCTGCCTCCATTTTCACTTCCTGGACCAAGGAGGTGAAGATGGAGCTAGATGTCTTTGTAAGAGGTTTGAGGATTCCGACGGTACTTGGTACAACATTTGACCAATTGCTTAGATTCTCGGCTCATGCCACCAACACAAACAATCGTCTCAAGTCGAGAAATAAAGTGCTGAAAGCGCTTGCTGGGTCTTCTTGGGGTAAAGATAAGGAGACATTAATAACAACATACAAAGCCATGGGACGTTCCGTCTTGAACTATGCTGCTCTCGTCTGGACCCCTTTTCTAAGTAAGACTCAAAGATGTCAGAATAGTGCCACTGCCACTGCCACTGCCACTGGTTGTCTGCAGATGACCCATAAATACCATCTGCATGAAGAATCGATGATGCTACGTGTTCATCAACATAATGAGCTGCTTTCGAAGCAGTTCTTGTTAGGTATGTACAGAAGACATCATCCGAATCATGGCACCCTCACGATACCAACGCCTACCCTAATAAGGACCGATATCAGGACTTACAAGACGAGTATCAATCGTTTTATTACTGATAGAGGAGTATGATTATACTTCTGGAAGGACTCAATTGCATAAAGATGCAATCTAAGAATCTATACGCCCTTATAGGGACAATATAGTAATAGGCGGTAGACCACAACCTATTAATGAGACTGTTGCACAAGCACTGGGTGATCAGGAATAATTTTCTCAAAGAGTGTTGTAAAATCTCCCTGGCTCCAGCCATTCGTGCTCGTCTGACTGCGGCTAGTAGGTCAGCGTTGCTTTACAGGGCGGATTCGACCGCCTAACGGCACTGTAGATTATACTAACATAATTTATAACGTTACTTAATCTACAACATACAAAACGATACATGCGTCCTCCTATATACCTTTTGTTTTCGTTAGTTCCTGAGGTATCCCGAGAGGCATGGTGCTCCTGCGACCTCTCAGCTCGAATATCCCCCGCACTCAAAACTCGCCCCGCTTCTGGCCAGGAAGTTCATCCCCAAAACTACTTCGTGTGTGACCTCCGGCATGACGAGGAAGTCTACGTTACGAGATTCGTCTCCAAGTGTCACTCCGATTCGTAGGGCTTTAACCACGTCTCGCACTGTGCCATCGTGGGGGGGGGGGGTTTCACGTATAGCTGTACTTCGTCAAGGCTGTTTCTATAGATGCGGTCCAACTTCCTGTCCTCCGGCACGTTAGCATCGGATTCTGTCTTCGAGCTCTTGGAAGAACCGAGACGGGAGAAAGAAAGATCGAAGCGGAGAGTGTGCGTCAGCAGCCAATCGGACGACAACCGAGAACTAGAGAAGCAAAGCTGAGAGCGCACTAATACACACCCGTCAAAACGAGACACAGGCGACAGCGGCGAACGACACTCATACACCGATAAAAAGAACGGTAAAGAGCTCGAGTCGAGCGAAGAGCCAACCGATCGGCAAATATTTGCGGTCGATTGAACTGATTGGCTCTTGGCACATTGCAGTGGGAACGATAACTTGGAAGTCAACAGATGTGGCTACGAACAAGCACAACACAAGAAGACAAACTACAACAGCGAGGGAAAACTAAGCAACGGAGCATGGACAACGAGAGGAAAGGAAAAAACCTACAACAGCGAGGACAGGAACGACAAGAGGAAAAAACCGACGCAACAGAACAAGACAACGCAGACGACGCGAAATTGTTAAATAAACATAGTCTAATAAAATATCGCACGTAGAACAAACATATGAAATCTCGAAATACATGTAAATAGACAGTAAGAATCAGTAAATAAAATCTTAATGCATTGTTTCAAAGTAAAACGCTTTTTATAACCTCGAAAATATCATCGCCAGTGGTCACTGAAAACACAAAAATTTCTGTGACGAACGCCTGGGATTCCGACGAGGATACCACAGCCGGTGAGATTGTTACAACTCTCCGAGGCGAACAGTTATCGAAGAGGCACCGTTAGTGATTGAGATATTTATATAAATAGCTTCCAGCATGAAATCTTCCTCCAATAATGTAGGCATTTTATAGACTTCCCCGGGTTTAGGATGCAGGTTTTACAATTTTTTATTGAAGCGCGCAATTGCACTGTCATTTGTAAATTTTGTTACGAAACTCTGAATTTGGGTCTCTATATCTCCGGTATCACTTACTCAATTTAAATCATTTCTACACTGTACGAAACTGTACACGATTTATAATCAAACAACAACAAAAAAAGTTCCTTAAAATATTGAGCAGTTCAAAAGCTCCAGAACTTTGTCCAAAGTAAAACGTTTTTGAACCACTGTGCATCGTCAAAGATTCCTGAAATGGTGTGGTAGAAACACGGCTTTAAACCCAACAGTGCAAGAAGAGATTATAATAGCAAGTAGAATATACGAAACCAAACTTTGCCTACATGTGATAATCAGATACCTCAACCAGAAATAAAGTTAGAATGAAGACTACATAGAACGAGGCCGGTTGATATTTTTTGACCAGATCGATCTTATTGTACTCGCTGTATTCACTGCATTTTTTTTTTTTTGTGCAAAGTTATGTGTTTATGATACTTTGTAGTATTAAGAAGGAATATGTGTACATTGCGATGAAAAATAAAAAAATCGATATCCCTCTTTAGTGGATATCGAAATTTATTATTTTTCATAATTCAATGTGCACTTGTCTATCGAACGGATGTGTTTTTGTATGAATAAAGCAGAATTTGATTCTAAAACACTATAAACATATTTAGTTTTTGTATTTCATTTGGCAGCTAACTACAATTTTGTCATAAGTATCTTTGACTTAGCTTTAATATTGGTATACACGCTTGGTTACAATGATTATTCATGTCCAATTATTGGTAGATTTTAATTGTTTGTCATGGATATTTCTGTGTTAAAAAATTGTATAACCTTTTTTGGAAAATTTTACCTGTTAGCCATTTACTATTCTTCCTTATTAAAAATTGAACAAACTCGTTGAACAGGTGGTTCCTGTGCATAACAATGATCGGAATGTGAAACCAGTATGCATATATGTCTAATTTGGCAGAATGCATGTTTGGCGACTATGCATGTTTGAACTATTTTCTTTTTTGAATTTTGTATATGAGGCTTTTTGTCGAAAAATCGTTTAAAAATATCAAAATGGATTTTTATAAAATTAAATAATTCATCGATAGGTGCTTTCAGTTTTAAATTTATATTGACGTAGCCAAAATTTTTATTGAGTATTACATACTCAGAAAAACACTGTACTTCATCACACAGTTTCAAAAGCTTAACACATACATATTTCGCAGTAATGCTTTGCAACAACTTATACAATAGGTACCCTGCAAAATAATTCAATGCATTATTATTAAAAGTATCTTAAATATTATAATTTATTGCTTCTAAAGACAGTTCTAATACAAACTCCTCGTCTGAGAATATCGAATCATTATCATCTATAGTTTTCACCTTAGAACAGTCTTTTATAATGCATTGTAGGTGAAGCGTTGTGTTTGACTGGAATAATTAATTCATTGGTTATTCTGTCTTTGACTGTTGATAATTATAAAGTGAAATGTATCGGTTTATCATTACACAATTCAAAGACATCAATGAAAAACTAAGATGCATCGTTTATGTATTTATTACTTTACCAATTTTTGAAATGAAACCTGTATACCATAAAAATGTATGCAAAAGAACAAGTCAATTTGAAATAATCTGTGGGAAGTTAGAGTCACAATTGTCTTCAAAACCTAATTCATCATACTACTGTACTAATTTTGAAGTCTTCAAAACATTAGCACCGTTATCGGTAGTGATCGAATACATCGAATACAAATAGTGTGGACCCTTCAATGTTTTATACATGAGCGTTTTGTTAGCCATTATTTAGCTACCCTGTTATATACTCGCTTGTGGTGTAACTTAAAATGCCTATGTATACGCCATAACAAAATTATTAAAAAACAAGAAAAAACGTTAACCTCTAATACCATTCAGCTCTAATACCATTCACAAGAAATTTTAAATCAGATTGTAAAACATAAATGTGAGGGTTTTAAAAAGGGGCTGCCCCAAAAAATGGGTGGTACACGACCATTAGTATTTGTGTATGAAGCGACCATCTATAAGATGCCGTCATATCGAATTTCAAGTTGATAGTTACGTTTTTTATACAAATGCATAAAAGTGAGCTGTGGATTTGTATGGGTCTACCTCAAAAAGTAGGCGGGACACGCCCATTTGTATATGTATATGAAGCAGTTGTCCATTAAAAACCACTAAATCGAATTTAAAGCAAATATTAATTTAGTCTATGTATGTTAAGCGGCTTTCTATTAAACGGCACCACGTCGCATTTCAACCTAATATTGACTTTAACAAAGAAGTTTCTCATACAAAAACTCAAAATTGGGCAGTAGGTTTGTATGGGGCTACCCTAATCAGTGAGTGGTACCACCCATTAATGTATATGTGATGTGCCCGTCTACTTGAAGCTACCATATCAAATATTAAGTTGATATTGACTAGAATAAAAAAGTTTTTCGTACAAAAAGTCAAGAGTGGGCGGTGGGTTTGTATGGGCCTCAAATAGTGGGCTTGGCAGGTCAATCTTGGTACTCTATTAGACTTCAATAATTAGAAGTGTGTGTGTAAATTTTCAACTGGATAGCGTAAAAATTGGTGCCCAAAAAATGCGCAACAACATACAGACAGACAGACGGACAAGGCTAAATCGACTCAACTCGTCGAGCTGATCAAGAATATATATACTTTATGGGGTCTATGATGCCTCTTTTAATGCGTTACAAACTTTCAGATATTCTGATAATACCATTTCAAACTAGGTTTCAGTGGTATAAAAACACTTTTAAGAAATATTTTTCTGAACGCTGTACCCTGTGTAGATCATTTGGAAATGAATCTGCGCATTACTAGTTTGCTACCTTCAAATATATGTATCTAGCCAGAGATGCTTTCGCACGACCCGAAACCGACTTGAAGTTTTACCCATCACTAGCCGAATATTACCACCATCGACGTCGTCGTTTCCGCTTTTGCTGCAGAATTTTTTAATTGCGGAATATTAGTGCATTTAGTTCGAACAGATTCATTAATTAAGTTACGTTAATTAACGTAGCACAAAATAGTTAAAATTTTCGTTGTTGTTTATTACCAGTTGAATTCGAAAAAGTTTGGCAGTACAGATTGTGTCATTTTAATTGGTAAATTATCACCAACAAGAAGAGGCATATAAAGGAATAAAAAAATCGTGGGCAAGAAAATAACAAAAAAAAATTTATCGTGTATATATCCTACTTGGGAAAATTAATGCACATTTGGTTTTGGGTTGATTGAAACTACACGAAATTTCAAAAATTGATAAATAGGATCGTTTTTCAACAAAACGGAGGTAAGTGACGATAATTATTTTTCTCATGGGTTCGGTTAAATTGTTTTAGGGAAGGGGCGGGCGGATAATTCTTCACAGAAGCGACTACAGCCCCATGTGGCTAAAAACTTTAAGAGTAATACATTGTTCTTGGTAGTGTTTTGACAGCCGACATCTGTAAATGTTTTTTTTTTTTATTGATTTTAATTTTGACGAACATTTTTTTGCTTATATGTATTTATTTTGTAGTAGGAATCGAGTCTGTCTTGTTTTATACATATATTTGAAAAAAAATAATATTTTAGTTTCATTTGTGCAAAAGCCGAGACACATTAAATTTCTGATTCTGTTTTTTTTCTGAAATATTCAAGAAACATACACATTCCGTCTAATCCTTTTGCTGTGCTAAATTGTCAAAAATATAATTATTGCCTCTTGGACTAGCAGTGTCATTTTATAGTAAGTTTGCAATATTTGTGCGCTTTGAAATATTTTTTTTTTATTTTTGTATTCTTTTTTTTATTTTTTTTTTTCTGTGTGCATACAGCTTTTTGGTATTTACAACTAATTTACTTCTTTTCTTTAAACTACTATATAACTAGCTGTAAGCGACGTTTATCATACCGTCGTGTTTTCCGAAGTAGGAAAACAATTAGAAGAATCATGTACGCAAGCACATATGCACCGAATGCTGGGGTACAGCAGAATACCGGTTTCTATGGCAACAATGGAGGAGGCGGTGGTCCGCGCCACGAACGTCCAAGTTTCCAACGCAATAATAGCGGCGGAGGCATGTTTGCTGTGAATGGTAACGGTACGGGCGGCTTACACTACAACCCAGGATACGGTCCTATGTATGGAATTCAGAGCTCGTTTCGTAACAATGTCCTGCACTCAGTGCAAAATGGAAGCGGTTACGGCACAAGTGTAGCTGCTGGTGGCTACCAGCCGCGTGCCAAAAACCCCAACTTTGTGCCGCGTTTCTCGAAAGGTGCTGGAGCTGCTAGTGGCGCTAATGTTAGTGTCTATCCAGCTAACATTAACTATCAGATCGGTAATATGAGCATGGGTCTGCTTTCCAAGGAAGAACGTGCAGAAATACAGCGAGAGAAAGCCAAGAATCCAGGTCGTAATCTGGTAAAGCCTAAATGGGATAATTTGCAACCGTTCCAGAAGGACTTCTACGTCATTCATCCCAATACACTAAAATTGACGGATCAGGGTGTAACTGAAATTCGGCGCGATCTCGAGATAACAGTTTCAGGAAACGATATACCACACCCCGTTATATCTTTTGAGGAATCATCATTGCAGTTACACATCATAGACGAAATGAAGCGACAAGGTTTCTCCAAACCCACCGCTATACAATCGCAAGGCTGGCCTATTGCGCTCACTGGTCGCGACCTTGTCGGAATAGCTCAAACTGGTTCTGGAAAGACGCTGGCCTACATGTTACCGGCTATTGTTCATATTGGGAATCAACCGCCAATAATGCGAGGAGAGGGTCCCATTGCGCTCGTTTTAGCGCCAACCCGTGAGTTGGCACAGCAGATTCAGTCTGTGGTGCGTGATTACGGTCATTTGTGCAAGCCGGAAATCCGTCATACTTGCATATTCGGTGGCTCATCCAAAGTTCCGCAGGCACGTGACTTAGAACGCGGAGTTGAGGTTATTATTGCTACGCCAGGACGACTAATTGATTTTTTGGAGAATCGCAACACGAATTTGATGCGTTGTACTTATTTGGTACTAGATGAGGCCGATCGTATGCTCGACATGGGCTTTGAACCACAAATTCGCAAAATTATTGAACAAATTCGTCCGGATCGGCAGGTGGTAATGTGGTCAGCTACATGGCCTAAAGAAGTGCAGGCTCTTGCTGGAGATTTTCTAAACGACTATATTCAGATCAATATTGGCTCAATGAACCTGTCGGCCAATCATAATATTCGACAGATTGTCGAGATATGCACTGAACAAGAGAAACCGCTTCGTTTGGTGCGTCTATTGCGCGAAATAGCCCCGACTACAAATAATGCAGCCAACAATAGCAACAAGATCATCATTTTCGTCGAAACCAAAATTAAGGTAAAATTATTATTTCATTATAGAACTGTCTAAAACCATATATATTTTTTTGTTAGGTTGAGGAAATACTACAAATTATACGAAATGAGGGCTACACTGCGACTTCAATTCATGGTGATAAGTCGCAAACTGAACGTGATTCAGTTCTTAAGGACTTCCGCAATGGCAAATCAAACATCCTCATTGCCACCGATGTGGCTTCACGGGGTCTTGATGTCGAGGATTTGCAGTACGTTATCAACTACGACTACCCTAACTCGTCCGAAAATTATGTACACCGTATTGGTCGCACAGGTCGTTGTCAGCAACTGGGCACTGCGTACACTTTATTTACGCCAGACAATGCTAAGCAGGCACGTGAATTGATTGCCGTGCTTGAGGAGGCTGGACAGACGCCTTCACCTCAGCTAATGGATCTTGCTCGTTCTGTAGGCAATAATGCCAACGCACGCGGTAACAAACGCTGGCAGCAACAGACCAACGGAGATCGTGGCAACAGCAGCGGTACCCAATATCAACGTAACAATCCATTAAACTATCAAGCAACAAGTGGCGGCATCAGCACTGGATACAATGCCAACAACAGAGCCACAAATCCATATCAACAATATGCCGCTGGCGGCAATGTTTACCAGTCGGGTCAGCAACACCATAACAATGGTGGTACTGGTGGCGTTAATTGGAATAATCGCTCTAGCGGTAATGGTGCAGGTGGCAGCGCGTCATCTAATGGTGACGGTAATAATGCTGTTGGTGGAAGTGGTCGCGGTGCTGGCTATCGCCCTCGTGCACCTTACAATAATAACGGACCACGTGCTGTCATTGGCTACCACGGAGGTCCCCCACCACATATGCAAGCACATATGCAGCAGAATAATACAAGTTTTGTACCGCAACAACAGGCAAATTACCGACCTCGCGGCCAATTTGTGCCACAAAGTGCAGGAGGCAGCGGAAATGTACCACGCTTCCAACAGTATCAGAAGCGTGATTATCAACAAATACATCATTTCCAACACCCACAGGCTGCTCCTCAACAAAACAAGCCGTCGAAACATTGCGTCAGCGAACAACAGCATCAAGTATCCGAAGTTGAGCAGAGTAGCCATGTTGCAGCAATCGCAGCTGCAGTAGCAGTAGCTACAGCCAGCGAATATTCACCGAATTTGACACCACTTGCAGCTGGCCCACATTACACTCCGGCCAATTCGCCACCCATTGTTGCTACAGCGAGTGGACCAGCTGGCCATGCACCGATTGCTGCTGCAACCACTTATATGTATGATGCTGGAGGTATACTTACTGCAGCCAACCCCGCTGGTAATCCTTATGGCAACCAGTACGGTATTCCACAGGCTGCCTACTACACACAGCACCAATTCCCAGCTGCTGCTGCAGCTAGCGGCACTGGACCAGCAGTGGTTGGACCACCAGTCGATTCTGTGCAGCACTAAATGTGAGTTAAACCCGTCAAATCAAGTCTACGTATAAGTCATGAATTAACCAATCGCTCATAGTATTGGGCATATTTAAGAATAGTTACACTAACATTTTAAATAATGGCGAACATTACAATGAATCTCTAAAACAGAAAAAGAGAAAAAATATTTAAGTAAAGATTCCTTTCTCTTTCTTATTCATACCACAACATCCAACAAAACGCATGAACGTAAACACGCAACTTAACACAGCAAGAACAAAGCGCGACTACAGCCAATCCTGGTTCCCGCAGCAAGGCATGAAAAGGTACGGCGAATTAAATATACAGACACGAAAGAGGCGCCGCACAGCAAGCAATTTCAATCGATAGAGATTGATTTTAGCGAAGAATTATTCGTTCGGTTTAATAGTTTTAAAAATATTTTAGTACATTTTCTTTTCGACATAAACAAAATATTTACAAGATTTCGATTTGTAAGCAAAGAAAAAATTTCAAAAAGTAATGTATCGTAACTTGACTGTTTGATACACAAGAGGAAGCATAATGAAAACGTATCCAATCGGAAAATATCCACTCCTCCGAAATACTTTCCCCCACCCACACAAACATAAGCGCTGATTCATAGCATTGATAATAATTATAATGATAATGATTATAAATTTACAAGAAAAAAAATCTATAAAAATTGAAGAAAGAATATTACACGATATGATTTATTATTGTATGTATTTAACTAGCAAGGAAAACAAATCCGAAAAAGTAAAAAAATCGATTAGTATTTTAAAAATGGAAGATATGATAAATAATTTTCTAATAGCAGAATTTATTTAAAAATTTCTCCAATTCTACGCTCTCTAGACTATTTGTTTTACCATATTTTTTTTGTTAATATGTTTTAATCATTATTAAAATCAAATCAAGACGGAAACGGTTTGCTTAACAGTAATTACATAGAGCCCTGTTCATGCGATCATATATGTATATGTATGAAATATTTATATCATATAGTCATTGGCGGATCCGGGGGGAGGGAGCTGGGGAACGTAACCTTCACACCACCTCCCTCTTCTCAATAAGCATTTTTATTAAGTACAAACAAATTTTTTCTCTTCGTTTTATTATTAGGCATAAAAATAACGTAACATATGAAATTGGTATATAAAGTATCGTCTTGTTTTTCATGTTTTGTTTTTATAGAGCCCATCATCCCGCAAGTGAGCATTCTGGATCCGCCCCGTATATTCCATTGAATGTATCAGATCTTTAGTAACTTCAACTAGAAGTGCCATAAAATTAAACAAAAATATTTTGTTTGATCCTTGTCGCACATATATAATTGTCTCGAACAGGGCTTCAGCTCCATAAAATACTTGTTTGTCAAATTAACAAACATAAATTGGCAAAATATTTACCTAAGAATTTATATTCGGAATAAAACCATTTGATGAGTATGAGTAAGAAATGCAACGAATACAATATTTATTGGCAATGTAAAAATTTTTTGTCTATCAACACTTCTCTGATAGTAACAGTGGAAAAACTAATTTATATTATTATTAGTATTATAATTTGTTTTTAGTAACAAATTTTATAAAAAAGAAACAACGCCACATTCATCCATAAAAACAACAACAAAACTGAAGACATTTATTATAAGTTTCCATAACAGAATTTATACTTTTTGTGTGTTTCATACTAAGAAAGTTAGTTGGTACGTTTTGGATTTGTTATTATATTGCAATGCTTCTAAACAATAATCTATCTTAATAATTTACCGGGAATTCAATGTTTTGTTCGAAGCTTACACATTGACATTTGTTGCATTAGAAGTCACATTTTTTTTTTGTCAAAGGTACTTGATTTTTTTTTCTCATAACTACATACATACATATATAAAAAAGACAAATTATTCACCTTTTGAAATTTTTTGGAGACGCTACGGAAGTTTTAGTATCCTCTCACCTTTGCACTACTAAATCTACCATATCAAACATTTTGAAATTTACGAGACAACACGGATTTCGAAAGAGTTTTCTTCTCTGTGCAAAGTTCTTAAAACATTGCATTTTCGTGACAAATGATTCTAACGAATTGCTTTGCTCTAAAATCGGGAATGGCTATTACATTTGAATAAATGATCTGACGTCACCCAAAATGAGCATAATTTCCAAATTACAAAACCATACTTATCATCAATAAACTAATAGAGAATTTATATGTATATACTTATGTCTATACATTGCAACTAATGCAACAAAATCATATAAAATACAGAATAAAAAAAACACAATTTTTTTTAAATTGAAGTGAGTACAAAATTTAAGTAACTAATATGGTCACCAGGTACATATGAAAGATGTACCTATACCTAAGTATGTAAGCACAACAAGAACATATTTTCAGCCGTGTATTAAATAAAGGGCTTCACTTCTCTACTCATGAGGTTATTTTGGTTAAAACATTATTTTTGTGAATATGTTCAGCTTAAAAAATATTAAAAAAAAAAAAAAGAAAAAATACAACAGTAAAAGTAGCGGAATCGATGATTATGTGTAACTCTGTATATATCCCTGCATACATTTTTTAAGAAACGACTGCAAATATTTATGTGTATATAAATATGTGTTTATGCTACGTAGGTATATACATAATCAAAAATAAAAAAATATATATTATATATATATATATTTTTTTTATTCACCCACGCAAAAAAAAAATATATATATATATATATATATATATATATATATATATATATATATATATATATATATATATATAATCACGACAGGAAACTTAAAAAATATACAAACAAATATGGATCTCTGAAACATTTTAAAATAATTACATACAGCAAAAGTAAAAAGAAAACTATTTATTATAATTAGTTTTTTTCTAATTTCATTTTCTACTTTTTTTATTCTAATTAGTATAATTATTTTTTATACATTTATACACAATGTTACTAAACAAAGTAAAGGAAAAGCGTTTCGAATGACCATTTCAAAAGTGGCATTCAAGCGCTTTTTTTGCAACCAAATGTGATGATGTGATAGACTTATAAAAAAATGAATATATGTATTAATATTTCATTGTACTACTATGGATGACATGAGGCATACATTCTTTTTTTAAGAAATGAAAAATATAGGTTATTATTCACTTAGAAACTTGTAAGAAAAGTGAGACAAAAGAAAAATTAAAAAGCATTAGCGACCCAAGGTGTAAAAACAAATAAATTTCAAATAAACTCAAAATTTCGTATGTTTAAAAAGAAAAAGTACAATAAATTAAATAAAAGACGACGAACAATCCGTTAATAGACCCGTAACGCCGTCTCCCGTGCAGCAACCATGCTCAACAGATATACATAAATATATATGTACAGAAGTTGATCGATGCCGTTTATACAATATATGTATATATGTACAATATATATATAGATGTACATATATATATATATATATATATATATATATATATATATATATATATATATATATATATATATATATATATATATATATATATATATATATATATATATATATATATATATATATTGAAACTTGATAAGTAAGATATATCTATCGTAAGCAGTTCAAAATAATGCCAAATAAAAACATGAGAAAAAGTTATCTTCGGTGAAGCCGAAACTTTACTGCTCTTCATATACGCCTTCAAAAATAGCTACTTAGGGACTTATTGTTATACTCGTAGTAATGTATGGTTTTCTGTAGAAAGACAGCCATTTTTGGAGAAAAGAAGGAGGATCTTAGCTTGAACAAATCATGTGTTCGAGCTGATGAGATATGTATATGGATTTTGGGGGTATCCATTGACTTATTTAATGCGGGGCTTATTTCATACAAATTCGCATTATGTATTATTTACACTGCGTGTGAAGAGTAGAATAAGCTGTACTCATTAATTTCCTATATAACGAGTAAGTGCTTTTAAAGGAATAAAATCTGCTATCGATCGATTGAATTACTTCTAATCAAGTTTTTAATCGTATTCGAGAGAAATGTACACTTTACTGATAAATTTTATTAGTTAAAAAAAATATCAGAACAAATTGAAACGAAAAAGTTTGTTGTAACTCATTTAAAGCAAATAGAAAACAAAAAAAACAAAATCCCATACATAAAAGTTATTCGTCTAGAATTTGTTAGCGGTGAAACAAAAGAGATACTAAATTTAAAAAAAAAACTATTGTTAAAACGCAGTTCGAAATCACAGGAAATATATGATTATTAAAAGTCAATTTTGAGCTAATTAAATCAAGAGAATATCAACGAGTTTGGAAAAAGAAAGTGCTTGTATCCAACGTAATATTATATTATGTCCAACGTAATATTTTATATTAAAAATTTTGTTTAATAAGACAAAATGTCAGCTTTGGAGTACCAAAGCTTAAATAATTCTTCACACATGTATCGACATTAGACAAATCTTAACTATTGAATTTATGCGTCTTTGTATTGTATATACAATCTTTAAACAATTTAAGCCATAATCCCTGTTGAGACAGTCATTTACATCTGACACATCATATTGCAGTGAAAAAAGTCTCATATCTACAATTTCAACTAAAAGATATGACAGCAAACTGACAAATTGTTAAAAATCATATTCTTGTCGGATATCTGGCATATTTTTTTCGTAACAATTTAAAATATTTTTTTTGAAAAAAGTCTTCTAAATTGTTTATTGCTAAGGATGTTTGAAAAAAAAATGTATGTACAATAAAATAATACAGAAACGTGTTTAAATGGGAGCTATAGATTTTCAAACTGATATTTCGATAGATTGGGATGTAACGGACATAGTTGGAATGACTCGTCGACCTGAAGATCTTTATGGGTGTACTTAAGAGTAATCATTCTGTGTGTGGAGAGTATATTTTCGTACATGTATATTGAAAAAAGTAACTAAAGAAAAACTGTAAACTTCGTGTGATAAAAAATCGGGAATCTAAAGACAAACATATTCCAAACTGTTTGATTTCAAGGAACATACATACATATGAGATAAGTGTAAGTGGACAGTCAAATGGTCTTCATCACAATATGTGCATCATATGCATTTTTAATGAATTTTTTTGTATATTGAGAAGTATGTATTAAAAAATTAAAAATAAAATTAAATAGAAATAAATGTAATGTACATGGACCAGAAGGTTTTATATGTATGTTTGATTCTTTTAACTTAAGACTTGTTAATGTGAAATTAAAAAAAATATAGTAATAATCGAGCGACGTCCGTTTTTTTTTTTTATCTCATATGTTACCCGCTCTTTAATAATTTTTTTTTTTTGATTAGCAGACGGATAACTTGATCTAATATATACTTAAATGATTTCAGCGAAATAGAATGCATATGTAAAATTTATATTATTACATTATATTATTATAATTATTATCACGTTCACAGCCCTGATGAAATTATGTGACCCATCAAAATGCAACCTCAGAAGAGAAAGTAAATTCATTCAAGCATTGTAACAGTAAATACCAAGTCAAAATCTATATTCTGAGTATAAGTATAAATGATAACAGATGAATTAAACACAAATGATAGGTTACAAGAATGTTTTGAATAAAAAAGCCGAAAAGAAAAATAAATCCAGATGTTAAAAAAAAATATCTAAGAAATATGTTTAAAAAGGAATTGCACAAATCGAAAAAAATTGAACTTTGTGTACTTTTAATAATGGAATACATGATAGTTTTTTCAACAAATAAACAATGAAATAAAAATAAACAATCTTGTTAACTGAATTAATGCTGCGGTACGTAATGTTGTTTAAATATTTATTTCAATAATTATACATGATCTTACACATACTACATTTGTATATACAGAAATAGAAAATGTAAAAATTTCGAATAATTATGTCGATCGGTGTAGACATTCGTGCAATTTAAGAGATTTCCTGCACTGCGCAATATATACAGACTTAGGCACACAGCAATAGAGTATCAAAAGATTTTGAATCTACATACGACTCAAATTTTTCCAGAAATAGTATATAATATTCTATTAACGCATTCGTGCTTTCTAATCGCAAAATTGCTGACTGGTGTATTTTACTTATCAGGACAAAAGCGTTGCACAGACATACATTTAGCTAAATTTTATCAAGTAAATTCTCGTTTGGGTATTACAATAAAAATTAGATTATAAATACAATAGATGCGTATACTCTAAATTTGTAAGAGCGCATTTGCCTACAGTAGTTGTCTAGCCGAAATTGCAACAGGAGTTGGTCTTTTTTGCTGTTTTATAAAACGCTTTGCTCTGTAAAGATAAATTTTCGGATTTAATAACCATATCATCAAGCTTCTCTCCTCGCTCCAGCACGGCCTCAATTGTGTTCTTAAGTATTATTTTCGTCTCATCTAAATCGTTTTGCATCTTTGTCAGCGGATCCGCTTCTTTCGGATCCTGGTATTTCGCCAAAAACGTTGGTAACATATCGAAATCGATACTTGCCCGTATGTCATTCCAAAGTTCGAATGACACCTTCGCCGTAAATTCGTCAAGAATTTTTGTGATAAGTGTATGAGCTACTCGTTGTGGATACTCATGGTCGCCGATCAACACTCCAGACAGATTGTCGGAGCGTACGTAAACGTGACACATGTAAGCATCTTGTTTCACTGACTGTCGCATAGCTGGCTGGGTGCGCTCAACGATGGTCTTAGATGCAAAACTGTGTAAAATTGGGAAACAAAATACAAGATTAGAGCGCATGTGTGTCAAGTAGCAGTAATTGACAGTCAGCCACAGTTATACTTACGTCATGAACTCGTTTACAGTGTTTCGTTGAAAAAATGAGAAGGATTGTAGGTCGAAAGTACATTTAAGCAGGCGTGCCTCGCCTGGGCTTTTGTAAAATATGCTTAGTGCAAATAACTTTACCATTTTTCTTTTTTTTTTGCTATATGTGTGCTATATTTGCAGAATGTGACCTATTACTCGATCGCTTTTGGAATGTGTAGTTTCTGAGTTGATGGCTTAAAGTGATGCAATTTAATAATTTGACTTAGAATATATGAAAGTTTTAGCCGTAAACAATTTTCACAAACTATATTTTCCCTGACGGATCAACAACCATCCACACAAACAGCTGACAGTTCCCTGAGCTGTAATGCGACGCCTAATTAAAGTAATAACACAGGGTGCTACACTCTTAAATGGTCGGAACAGGGCGGGCCTCACAGTGGTTAACACTTTATGAAAGTTCAGACTACTTTTTTTTTATATATATTCACATATGCGATTTCTTTTTTCTGTGTGCATAAAAATATTATAAATAATTATATTGAACGCTAGGGAACTATTGTCAAACTTAATATACAACTAATCACAACTTTTGTCATCAATTACACCATCAATTCATTCGTTTATGTATTCGGTAATTTGTTTTGCATATGTGTACTGCTTCTTTATACGAATTATGTTCACTCAATATTTTGTAAAGGTTATTCATAAGGTACACAAATCCGTAAAGATACGTTAAAATAAGAAATGATAATTAAAATTGCACATACAAATTGTTTTTGTTCTGTTATCGGACACTTTTTTATCTGTTATGTTTGAAATTCGATTATTTTGGTCTTATTTATAGGCCAGCTGCAAAAAACTGAAGAGCAGGACAGTCCATTCATTTACACAAATGTAAACGCTTAAAAATCATGGCCCTCAGCACCACTGTAATTCAAACATAACTTAACATCATCTGCGTACATCAGTGTATGGCAGTAAGATATGTTATCAGGCAAATCATTAATGAACAGTACAAATAGAAGGGGTCCAAGGTGACTACCCTGAGGTACACCTGAAAAGACATCTATTCTGTGAGATAAGGTGTTATCAAATACTACACATTGTGAATGGCAATCCAAATAGGACATTCAAGTTTGTAAACAAAATTCGATGATTAACACAATCAAACGCCTTACTAAAATCGGTGTAAATAACGTCCGTCTGTAAACCATTAATAAAGCCTTTGTTAACCAATGTCGTAAGTTCCAATAGATTAGTAGAAACTGATCTATTTCTAAGAAAACCGCGCTGTGCAGAAGAAAAAAGAGGCTTACAGTAAAATTGTAGTTTCAAAAAGTTTAGGAATTGCGCATAACTTTGGAATACAACTGATGGAAAAAAGGCAAAACACTTGTACCATCACTAATAAAGGAATGCAGTTGCACATATCTAAATAACAAAGCTAAATTGCTAAATAGGCAAAAACACATTGTTCATGCACACACACAAATTATTATATACAATGTGTGTATATATGTTGTAACGGGAATTAATAATGCGTATGTGTTGGTGATCGGATTTGATTGCTATTGGACTTGGACTATTTTGTTGTGTTTTTCTGCTGTTCTGTTGCTGTTGTAGTTACTGCGTCTGAAGGTTGCTGTTTGATTGGTGCACGGAGGTGCCTGTCTACATTGGTGCACGTTTTGTGTTCAATTTTTCAATAGGTTGTGCGCCCAGACCAGGCCATAACAGCAGCTAAGTACAATTTAATTTAAATATTGGATAAAAGTAATAAACGAAATATAAAACCATTTGATGGCGAAAAGTATTCCATATGGAAATTTCGCATAAGAGCACTTTTAACCGAACTTGATGCATTAAAAGTTATAGACCAAGAACAGGCAGAAAAAAACTGTAGAATGGATAAAATTAGAAAAAATTGCAAAAAGTGTTATTCATTTAAGCGATTCTTTACTCGGTTATTAGATATTTAGATATTTTCAAGAATTTAGATGCGATATATGAAAGAAAGATTCTAGCGTCGCAGTTGTCAATCCGCAAACTGTTGTTGTCCTTGAAACTCAAAGGCGACACGCCGCTGCTAAACCATATTTGATGAATTAGTTGCCAAGTTGCTTGCATCTGGTGTAAAAATGGAAGAAATTGACAGTGTCACATCTAATTTTGATTTTACCATCATCGTATGATGGCATCATAACGGCGATTGAAACATTAGCAGAACAAAATTTGAGTTTAGCATTTGTTAAAAACAGGCTGTTGGACCATGAAATAAAATTAAAAAATATTAGCAAAGATACCAGCTTAAATGTAATGCAGGCAATCAAAAAGGATAATAAAGTTCAAAACTTTTAAAAGAAAAGTAAATTCAACATGAATAAACAATTTCAAATCAAGAAAAAATGTTTCCATAGCGGCAAGGCTGGTCATATTAAGCGAGACTGCTTTGCCTTTAAAAGAGAGAGTGAGAAAGAAAATCAAGAGGGTAATAAACAGGCACAGATGACGTTAGCACAGAGTCAACCAGATTAGCAGGGCTTTGCATTCATGCTCAGCCGTGCAAGCGGTCAGAAAGAGAAAATCGGTTTCTTACTGGACTCAGGCGCGTCGGATCATTTAGTCAATAATGAGAATCTTTTTACCACTATAACTGAATTGAAGGTGCCCATTAAAATTGCTGTGGCAAAGAGTGGTGTATTTATTTATGCAATAAAGAAAATCACACAGGAGTTGTGCACAGATATGTGAGGCTTGTGTGAAGGGTAAGCAAGCAAGACTTAGTTTTTCGAAATTAAAAAATAAATACCATATTAAGAGACCATTCTTCGTTATACATTCAGATGTTTGTGGTCCAATTTCACCCCCAACCATTGATAATGGTTACATGGTGTGGGATGTGGAAACAAGGAAATTTACAATTGCAAGAGATGTTGTGTTTGATGAAGCAAACATGGAAAAGTCTAGAGCTGTGGTTGTTGAGAACAACATTAGTTGTCATAATAGAATGAATGATATTGAACAGGTTTTTCAAGACAGTGATCTAATTGTAATGGAAAACGTTCAGGAAACAACTGTATCAGAAACACAGCCTAGTGAAGTGATAAATGAAAGCGAAAATGCCAATCCAGAAATGTGTGGTGTCATATCTGATGATATACAAGAAAACTGTAAAAAAAAAAGCGATAGGTTAAAGGATAAACGTAAAATTTCATACAGAGATATGATTAAGAACAGTGTTATGAATGCTCAGTCTTCTATTGGTAGTATCCCAACATCATTTGATGAAATTAAAGAGAGGATTGATAAGATACAGTGGGAAGAAGCTATTAAAGATGAACTTAGTTCTTATGAAATCAATTAAACATGGTCACTGGTTGAAATGCCAGAAAATAAGAATATAGTTGACTGTAAATGGATTTTTACTATTAAGCAAAATGAATTTGGTAACCCAAGAAAATATAAAGCGAGACTAGTTGCGCGTGGATTCACGCAGGAGTATTTGGTCGATTACGATGAAACATTTGCTCCGGTTGCTAGGATTACTAGTTTCAGAATTATGATCTTTTTCAAACCAATATAGCTTGAGAGTGCATCATATGGATGTGCATTTTTAAATGGCAGATTAAAGGAGGAAATATATATGAAAGTACCTCAAGGATTGACTTGTAATAGTAATCAAGTGTGTAAATTGAATAAGGCAATTTACGGTCACAAGCAGGCAGCAAGATGTTGGTTTGATGTTATCGAGAATGCTTAAAAAGTTATTGGGTTTACAAATTCACCAGTTGATCGTTGTATCTATATTCTTAATAAAGGCGACATTATGAAAAATATTTTTGTTTTATTGTATGTAGATGACTTGGTTATATGTACAGAGAACATTCAATTATTGAATTGAATAATTTCAAGGCACATTTAATGAATAAGTTTAGGATGACAGATTTAATGGAAATAAGATATTTCATTGGTATTAAAATTGAAAGAACAACTGATCACTTGGAATTGAGTCAATCGGCTTATATTAAAAATGTCTTATCAAAATTTAAAATGAATGAGTGTAATCCCGAAAAATCCCCTCTTCCAAGTAAATTCAATTTAGAGCAATTATACTCTGATGAAAAATACGATGCTCCTTGTCGAAACTTAATTGGATGTATTATGTACATTATGTTGTGTACAAGTCCAGATTTGAGCGTAGCTGTAAATTTGTTGAGTCGGTATAGTCAAAAGAATAATAAAGAGCTTTGGTTATGTTTGAAAAGAATACTGAGATACCTAAAAGGTACTATCGACTTAAAACTAACATTTAAGAAAAGTGAAAAGTTTATGAATTCTTTGTTGGCTTTGTAGACTCAGATTGGGGTGGAAGTGAAGTGGATAGAAAAAGCACAACAGGATATTTATTTAAAATGTTTGAAACTAATATTATTTGTTGGAACACGAGAAAACAGAACTCTGTAGCAGACTTATCAATTAAAGCAGAGTACATGGCTTTGTTTGAAGCTGTTCGAGAAGCCTAATGGGTGAAATCTTTATTAGAAAGTTTAAAAATTAAGCTAGATCATCCAATTAGGATTTATGAAGATAATCAGGGCTGTATCAGTATTGCCAACAACCCCTCTTGCCACGAATGATCCAAGTATATTAATATCAAATATCATTTTTCTAGAGAGCAGGTTGAGAAGAAATTAATAAGTATTAATTATATTTCCACAGAAGATCAACTAGCAGATATATTAACAAAGACACTGCCAGCACCACGATTTGTAAGTCTCAGAAACCAGATACACAATACAATAATGTAGTTTGAACTGCTTGATTTCTGTTTAATTTTTTTTTTTATTAATTTTCATTGTGATTGTTTTGCAATTCTAAGTTAATATTGTTTGATTTAATTTACTTTAATTGAAATAATTGAAACGTTTATTTTGTCTAGAGCTTGTTAACATTATTTTGTAAATTTGAAGTATCTTATTTGATAACATAAATTATATTAATTTATATTAATCTGATTCGGTTTTACTGGGTTTCCCCAATCCTTGCAACAAATGTTGGATCAATGTGCACAAAAAAAACAAAGCTGAATTTCTAAATAGTCAAAAACACATTGCTCATGCATACACACAAATTATTATATACAATGTGTATATGTTGTAACTTTTTTTTAAATTTTTTTTCTTATTTCTTATTTTAATTATTCTGTTATTATTTACAACAACTTAAATTAAATTTATACGGTAACTTCTAATAAAACTTAGTCTAAAGGCTAGGTAATGCTAATTAATTACAATTAGAGAGTATTAAAATTTACAATTGTCTAGTGGCATGGTCTATTGGGTGATGTCGCTTCAGTCTTCTTCTCATAGGCCTTCCCCTTATGGTGCGCCAGTTTAGAAGTCGTCGTGCTAGAGGGTTTAAGTGGTTTTCTAAACGCTGGATGTACTGTGCTTCTGTTTTTGTAGGAGATCCCCAATTTTAGGTACTCCCAGATCTTTTTCAACATTTGCAGTCCTTACGTACCAAGGAGCAGCACAAATTAGCCGAAGGGTTTTGGATTGTAGTGTGTGGATTTTTCCCAGGTGGGTTTTAGCAGTTATTCCGTATACTTGTAGGCCAATTTCACCTTGTTGTCCAGAGACAGCTTTTTACTAGCTAGGAGCCATCTCATTTTGCTGATCCAGCTTTTAAGAGTCGCTATGATGCTGGACACATGCTTGTGTCCAAGTGTACTCCCAAGTATTTGTAGCTGCTATGATGTTCCAACATCTAGCCCTGCAAGAAGACGCTTCGACAGAGGCTCACGGGCAGAGCGTAGGTCACATTGGCGCACTTACTTGAATTGATGCCAATGTTCGTTTTTCCCATACTTCAAAGTTGTGAAGGTACTGCTGCAGGATATCAGCAGCTTCAGAAATGCAAATGCTTCTGGCCACGATCGCCGTGTCATCTGCGTAGGTGGCGATGAGAAGATCATTCGTATCTTCCATGGGGATAGTTGATCCAGTGGGCATATCGTGAGAGGGTGTATAGAGTGGGCCCTAAAACACTGCCTTGTGGTACTCCAGCTTGGATAGTTCTCACACTGGACTCCGCACCATCTAATACTACAGTGAACGACCGGTCTGCAAGGTAGCTGCGTACTATCCATAGTAGTTGAGGAGGCAGAAGTGGCTTGATCTTAGCAAGAAGTCCATTGTGCCATACTCTATCGAATGCCTGCCTTATGTACAGATACGCTGCAACCACGTATTCCTTGGCCTCAAAACCTTCAAGGATGAAATTTACAACCCTATTCAGCTGCTCAGGTGTCCCATGAGATTTACGAAAACCAAACTGAAAGGGAGGAATTTTGTCCTTGATGCTTTCCAGTTTAAGTAGGCGCGTCAGAAGGCATCGCTCGAACAGTTTGGCTGTCGTCGGCAATAGACTGATTGGTCTGTATGAGTCCAGTGAGGATGGGCTTTTACCTGACTTATGTATCATGCAGATCCTTGCTTTTTTCCAGAGTTTCGGGACATGCCCAAGTGTCAGTACAGAGTTGAATAATAGGACAAGAAACATTACAGCTTTAAGAGGCATAGCCTTAAGAAGATTATCCAGGCCATCTTTTCTAGCTTTCAGCTGTTTAATGTGACTATTAACTTCTTCAACAGTAATGGGTGCAGCCGAGGGACATAACTGCTCAGAACTCTCAAGCGCCAGTTGGACTCTTCTTTGACTACTATTGGAGCTAGTGTTGAACAGTTGAAATCTGGCCTCTAGATCCTCTGCAAATGCCTCTGCTCTTTCTTTTGGGTATCTGGCCCAAGATCCGTCAGGCTTTCTAATCGGGAATTTCGAGACCACCTGCTGCTTATATTTTTTGCCTAGAGTCCATAGTGAATGCTTAGGGGTTGAATCAGCGGAAACATTAGAAAGTAGGCGGTCATTTTCCATCTTTTTGTGTAATATCAGCAGTTTTTTCACCCTATTTGATACTCTCTGGTATACCCTGTAAACTATAGGGTCACGAGTGCGACAATGCTGCCTCCTAAGCCTCCTTTTTATGAGCAGCAGCATCTCAATAGTTCGAGGGAGACTGATTTGGGAGTTTTGTAGTTGATGGGCCGGAGCAGCGCAAAGGGCAGCTGCATATACCTTATTCAGGAAGATCGCATACGCATCTTCGATGCAAGATTTCTAGATTGAGATCCAGAGTATTCTCCAATTCCTGACGAAAAACATCCATATTCGCTCCCCTGGGCAGTAGTCGACCCATTATCATCGTGATAACCGGAGCAGAGTCGTATGTAACTACTATTGGTAGATGATCCGAGGAAAGCTGATATTCTGGCCTTATCTTGAAATGTTCTGGGCGCAGTCCATTGTAAACAAATAAGTCGATGTGGCTTTGGTGTGCGATTTGTATCAGCAGGATAGTGTGTTGCTTGACCAGTTGCCAGAATTTGAACAGAGGAGCTTTGTACGGCGTGCTGAAAGCAACTGCTCCTCGCATCGCTTCTAAAACTTCCCCAAAGTCTGCTTTTAGCATTAAAATCGCCGCCAATAATGAATTTACTTCCCAGATTGCTGAATATTTGGTTGAATTCCGCTTCTGACCATGGGATCTTTGGAGGAAGGTAAAGAGAAGAAATTCCCAACTCACCCGAGATTGTGTCAATTTTAATGGAAGCCATTTTCAGTTGCGGCGTCGTTACAGGGTCGCAAAGAAAATGAGATATTTCCTGTTTTACTAGGATCGCCGCTGCACCTCTTAGTCTATTACTGGAATTGTCTGCTTTATGAATGTTGTAGCCGGGGAGGTAGATGTGTATATTTTTTTCCTGAAGCCAGGACTTAGTGATAAGCATAACATCTATATTATGTTCAGTTAGAAACAGAGATTCCCCGAGCATTCCATAATCCAAGGCTAACTGTGTGTGGCATCATTTGTTTTTGGTGTTTAAGAGACTGAGGCACATTTTCTTAAGAAACTGGTTCGTCTCCTGCATCTCCTTAAACATGGCTTGTAGTACATCAACTTTTGCTATGAGAGCTTCAATGGCCGCCTCCAGTCTCGAGCTTTTGACATCTGGCATTTGCTGCCAGGGTCCTTTTTGGGTCGAGTTGAGAAAAGTACCTGTAGCTGAGATGTTTTTGTTCTGAGTAATTTTGTGGGGCTCTATGAAAGCGAAGCGCCTCTGCATAGGAGATGCGCCAAAGCTGCTGGTACAAATTCTTGCATATTTGAAAATTTGCTGATGTGTTTTCTTACATTGATTTTTGGGCTTCGTTCATCTGTTTTAGCTTTAAATATGCGACAGTCCCTAGACCAGGCTGGATGTATGCCGCCACAATTAGTACAAAGGAAATTTTCCACTGCGGTTTCCTTGCACTGCGCTGTTGAATGATCTTGGGAACATTTTCCGCAGATGTATGGTCTCCAGCAATAGTTTTTAGTGTGCCCGAAACCTTGGCATCTGTGACAGAGGATGGCTGAAAGATTTTTCTTGGGTATTTCTACCGAAACTCTTTGGCGTCCAATCAAGTTGATTTCGAGCGCCTCCATGTTATTAGAATCCCGGGCCAGTTCAACGAAGAAGAAATTGTTGGGTATCACTTCTTCCACATCTATCCCTAGTTCTTTCCGAATCACCTTGCTGGCAGGACAAACGAACGACATTGTGTCCATGCTATGTGAAGGCCTCTTTGATTTTATTTTGACGGGTTGAGCTTGCCAGATTGCGAACTATAACTTTGAAAGCCTTATCTTCCTTCAGTTGATAGGAGTAATGATGCGCATTTAACTAGGCGACGATAAGCATCTGAATCCTCAACTTGTACTCTAGCTGCACCCCTCTTGCTGAAGTGATAAGTATATTTGCTTGTGCCAAGGACTTTGTCGAGTTCAGCCTCCATCAGGGTCACGTTGCTTACGTCCTCAATATTGATAGGGGGCGGCTTTTGCGATCTGGATTCTTTTCCTTTGTTTTCGGAAGCTTGTTCGGTCTGCATTTGGTCAGCTAACTCCTCTGCATGTGAGATTTTACATCAGTTGGGTCACAAGCATCCAGTATTCCAAATTTGTTATTAGAAGTAGATGGCACATTATCCGAGAGAGTGCCTGTCTGTGAATGAGAGAGTCAATCGACCTTTTTTCTTATTATGTTCAGGTGAAAGAGTCGATTTCCGTTTGGACTTGACGGTCTGCCAGCATGGTATCATCACAGAGGGATTATTATATGCCGAATTTGGTACAGCCTCAGTATTTTGGCTCGTACTGATTGAGGTCGTGCACACACTGCTACTCAGAGTGGTTGTGAAGCAATAGGAAGACGTGAGACTACAGTTGGACTACGTCAAAGTGGAAGTAGTACTGCTTGTTGTATTGCTGTATTGTTGTATTGTGCAGGTATTACTGCATGTTGTTGGGGCCCAAATGACGCTACTGCTCGTGGTAAGACAGTATTGTGCTTGGTCTGCCGGTAATGCTGCTGAGAGCTGGGCTCGTAATTCAGCGCGTAATTCAGTCAGGATTTGAAGTTATGTCATCCATGACTAACAATTAGCTATAACTTTACTTAAGTAAAATTATGCAATTGCCTATGAACACAAATGTAAACAAATGTGGACAGAAAGTAGAAGATCATAAAGAGATTAGAGCAGTACTACTTCCACTTTGACAAGCGCAGCAGTGTGCACTGCGACGCCAAGGTCTTGCGCGTCAGGGCAAGCACTGTCTTTACAAAAACAACTACTGTGCTGTTATTATCTTTGTTTTTAACTGTAAAAGGCATAGACTTGAGACGATGCCTAAAATAGAATTTCGTTTGTGCAAAACACAACTTAAACAGCGATTAAATCGAACTATTTGACGAGCGCGACACAACTATCAGCTATGAGATCATAGACTATATGTTGTAACGGGAATTAATAATGCGTATGTGTTGGTGATCGGTTGCTTCCTTGCTTTTCTTTCTTAGGCGTACAGTTTGATTCATCCTTTTGAAGTGAAAAGTCATAATTAAAAGAATTGAAAATAAAAGAAGTGAAATATATACTGAAATATTGTTGTTTCTAATTAAATTGGATTACTAATGGACTTGGATTTTTTGTTGTTGTGTTTTTCTGTTGTTCTTGATTAGTGCACGGAAGCGCCTATCTACATTGGTGCACGTTTTTCAATAACCTCTATAATCCGATTTACAGCCTTTTTTATGGACAGGAATTGTAAAAGATTCCTTCCAAATGTTAGGTACTGTACATTCTAAAAGAGATAGTTGAAAAAGGTGTAGTAAAGGATCACAAAGTGAAAATGCACACTTTTTAAGTACAGCTGAAGGAACATTATCAGGACCACAAGAATAGTTAAGTTTGAGTAGAAGTAAATGTTTAAGTAGCGAATCTTTAGAGATAGAGATTTATAATCATTTCATACGCAGCAAAATTATCCACAACCTTGTATCACGTTCATTTAATTGTGTAAAGCACTTAACCATACGCTAAGCATTGACGTGCACACATAGATCTCTTTGCCTTAATAGAAACAACTTCATTGTTCTTCGTTATCTGTCTTCCTATGGAAAAGTGAAAAACGTTTATTTTAAAGTGCAAAACTACAACAATGTCGCAGGATTCCTTTTTTTTTTGCCTATCGACTGCACACATACACAGTTCTTTAAATAAAGCAGCAAAAATTACACAAACAATTCCCATGTTTTTCATTGTGTCAATGTACGCCGAATGTATTGTTTGAAAGCAATATAAAGTTTGTATGTATTAAGCTACGGTCCCACGGTTTGCACACTGAGCAAATATTTGGAGAAAATGTGTCCCAAACCTGCTCAAACTGTTAGACCAGCAAAATTTTCTGCTCAAATATTTGAACACAGGCCATTTGCTCATGTTTGCACGCGTTGTGAGCAAATATATTCACCCAGCTCAAACTGTGAGACCACTCTTTTGGGACCATTTGTTCGCTTTTTGACTTTTGCACTTGGATTTGTTCACGCTGTGACATTTGTTCAGAAGCGAAACTTGCCTTTGAGCAAATATGAACGACGGAGATAAGTGTGTTGCTGCAATATTGGCAGCTTATGTGTTTGACAGTAATGACGAAGAGGAAAAAGAATTGCCACGGAAGCAGCGTAAAGTTTGGAAGAGGAGCCGCAATTATTGCACAACTTCTTGCGGATGTCAATCGACCAATTTGATAATCTCTTGGCATTGGTTTCGCCGATAATTACTAAAAACGACACGGCGATGCGCGCAAGCATTTCGGCACCGGATGGGCTTATGGTGACGCTTCATTTTGTGGCCACAGCGGATAACTTCCGATGTCTTCAATATCTGTTTCGCATTCCGCACAACACAATCTCAAACATTGTTCCGGATGTGCTGGATGCAATATACAAAGTGCTTGTGGGTGAATACCTCGTGGTTCGTTTTTGAAACATATACTCTTTGTTTCCTCTCTATATTCAGTTTCCCTTAATTTATATGTTTCAGACGCCAAGAAATCCGGAGACTTGGCAAGCCGTTGCCCAATGACACAATGAGCTGTGGCAGTTCCCAAATTGCATCGGTGCTGTCGATGGAAAGCATGTAGTTTTGGTTGTGCTCGCCCCCCCTGGCGGGAGTGAGCAAGTAGACACGGCCCCGTACTGGCATATTTTATAACTACAAAGGCACACACAGCATTGTATTAATGGGCATTGCGGATGCTGATTACAAATTATTGTATGTCGACGTTGGTCGCATTGGACGGTTTTTTGATGGTGGTGTCTTTAATCGATGCAACTTTGGGCAAGCGCTGGACACAAATCAATTGGGCTTGCCACCGCTTAAACCTCTGCCTGGCCGAGAATTGCTTCTTCCACATGTGTTCGTTGCTGATGACGCATTCGCTTTACGTCCAAATATGATGAAACCGTACAGCCAACGCGGCCTTACAATGGTGCAGCGCGTTTTTAATTACCGACTGAGCCGCGCACACCGGGTTATTGCAAATGTGTTCGGCATTATGTCGGCACGTTTCCGGGTCTTGCGTAAACCTATTCATTTAAATCCTGCAAAGGTGACAAAAGTGACGCTGGCATGCTGTGTGTTGCACAATTATTTGCTATGTACAAATAAAAGGAAGTACGTACCCTTCGGCACATCCGACCACTTCAATAGCAACGGCGATTTGGTGCTAGGTGATTGGCGCCAGGGTGCGAATGTATCAAATGTAACGATGCATCCGCTACAAAGAAAACCACATCTTGATGCACCACAGTGCGCGAAAGAGGTACAAAAAGAGTTCACGTACAACTTTTTGTAAATAAACGGTCCAGCAGTAGAGTAAATAGCAAAGAACCAGCAGCGTAATGTAGCAATTAAAAATAATGTGTATTCGTTCATTTGTATTCATTTTTAAAGTAACGTGTTTTATTTGAAAATAAGTGTACGTAATATATTATTCTGCATTATAAAAAAACTTAAATATTAAAGCCCCTACCAGTTGGTTGCGAGTCGATTGGCACAAACTTAGTAGTAGTTACATAGATGACTTTAATTTTAATTAAAAATGTGAATTGAAGTGCTTCCTTTTAAAGCGCCGAAAACTGAATCAGCTGTTCGAGCAAATATGTTCACAATGGCTCAAATTTTTTATTTAAATCAAATGTGCAAACCGTCGGACCACCCTGTCATGCGTTCACAAATATTTGAGCATGAGAAAATTTAACGCATTTGCACAGGCCTGAAAATTTTCTACTTTGAGACAAAGTGTGCAAATCGTCAGACTACGCTGTGCACGCCATTTGCACATTTGAGCGCATAAAGCAAATAAAGATACACAGTTTGTGAGCAAATATTTACTCAGTGTGCAAACCGTGGGACCGTAGCTTTAGTATGCACTTTCATTTGAATCTTTTGGACACCCCTGCTATATTCCATCCACAATCCTCTATTCCATCCACAATCATCGAAAGCCGAAATTGATGCCAAAAAATTCATCCATAATATTAAAATATTTTATTTTTTAAAATGGTTAAGTCTTTAAACACCAGTGTTGCTGATCAAAAAGGGCAAGTGTGAAGAGTATTGAAGTGTGAAGAGTATTGAGTAATCTACCGAAGTTACAACTTTTTCTAGTCCTACTTCTATTTTGTCCAAGTTTTCATCCGTGCCTAAAGGTAGGCGTGATAGTACATCAGCGTTGCCAGGAGCGGTTGTCGCGCCATGAGCGGTTGTGAGATATATCAATGAGTGTATGAGTGAACATTTTAAAAATTACAAATATGTATATAACACTACTTGTTGGAGCTCGACCTATATGATGCTGGAATATCTGCTAGAGGAGAACGTGAATGACTTCTGCGCCAATTTTGCGGTAGCAAATATTGATTTTTTTTTTGTAGAAAGAAAAGTCTGGGATACTATTGATGAAATTGTTAGCGTTCTCGATGCAACTAAAATTGTAACGACTAAACATCAAAGTGCGCAGTTAGTTTAGGGCGACTTTTACGCTATTTGGGTTTATTGTAAGATTCAAGTTGGTAAAAACGTACTCCTAATCTTGTTTCTGAATTAGAAAACCGTGAGTATAATCTATTCGAAAATTGTGCCATTTTATGTCCCATACTTTTAGACCCTCGATCAATGTAGAGCTGACTTCTGAAAAGGTACTCAATTGTATATAAGCTTTGTTAGATATATATTCCACAGTTTTATCCGTTGCTGAAAAAGTGCAACTACTTGAAGAAAGTAGTAGTAGCTCAAGTAATTTATCTCGAACTTGAGACGAACTCGACGATGCATGGATATGTTTAATTAGAATCGCGATGATAGAAAAGGGAAGGTATTATAAAAAAAACTATTAGCTTCAATTAAGGCTTTTCTCACACTAAAACGATTAAACAACAAAGTTAATGTATTGAAATGGTGGTTAGAAAACTCCGCAGAATTTCCAGAACTATTCGAATTATCAAAAGTTACTCTCGTAGTTCCACCTACGCTAGTAAACGTAAAGAGTTTGTTTATAGGCGTCAAGTTAATTATGAATCTACATAGGAATCGGTTGGACACAAAAATTCTGAATGCCATAATGCTCTCAAGATGTAATTACAATTAAACAAGAAAAACGTAAAAATTATACATTAAATAAATTACTGCCAAGACGGTTGGGCTTTTGAGGGCTATCTCTAAAAGTTCGCGGGACAAGTCTATTAATACAATATATGATGCTTCTGTCCATCGACATAAGTTAAAACCGGCACAGAACCTTTTAGCGAAACACACGTTTCGGTACGTACTGAAACAGGTACCAAAACCGAAATACATTTCGGTTTTATCCCTACTTCGAAGAATGATTCTCTCGATGATATCAGTGTCCATTCTTCTGCGTCATACAGCAGGACCAGGATTTTAAGTGTCTTGCAGATTTTTGTCTTCGAGCTTCGAGAGAGGGCTTTACTTCCAATTTGCTTGCTGAGCCCAAAGTAACAGCTGTTAACAAGCGTGATTCTTTGTCCGATTTCCAAACTAACAGATAGATAAAGGTTTCTACAACATTGAAGTTGAAATTCCCCATACTCACAGACCGTTCAAGACGCGTCGATGGTCTGCGAGCAAGCACTTCGTTTTGTCCTCGTTCACAGCTAGGCCCATCAGACGTGAACGCCCTGCAGTTCATACGTACCGATGATCTCAATGTCATCAGCATACGCTAGTAGCACCACTTTATTATGGAAGATCATCACCACTTTATTATATGGGTTTAAGAACTTAGTTTTTATCAGCGTGTCGAACGCGGCTTTGTAATTGACAAATGTGTGGTGTTTGTCTTTGTTGTACTCAGGGGTCTTCTCCAAAATTGGTTTTAGAAAGAAAATTCGGTCACTGGTCACTCTTTGGTCTGAAGCCACACACTGATACTGTACCAGCCGTTTACACAGTACGCAGGACGGAATTTTATATCCAATTGAAAGAAGGCTTATTCCACGGTAGTTCACGCACACATTAGGTTCTCCTTTCTTGAAGATAGGACAAAGAATACTGAGATACCAATAGTTGGGCATGCATTCATCGGACCATATCTTCCATATCAGTTTGTGCACACGCTATACCAACTCTTGCATAACTCACCTGGCAGCTCATCGAAGCCTTCCGCTTTGTTATTCTTCAGCTTTTTAATTACTGAGTTGGCCTTAGTATAGTAGCTTTACAAGAAAGTCATTATCAATTGGTAGTTCTAGAAATACTTCTCTATCGGTGGCATTGTTCTCTCCATCGCATCCATGTAGGTTAGAGCATTGATTTCTCCATAGTATAAATGATTCTAGTGTATCTGTAACTAGACTTCCATTAGCGTACTTGGGGAAAGAAACTCCGGAGTTGAATCCTTCGGTTAGACGCTTGACCTATTGGTAAAATTTTCGTGCTTCATTTCTATCACATAACACCTCAACATCGTCAAGTTCATGCCTTTCAAGTTCCTTTTTTTTGTGTCAGGAAAGGCGTTACTTCTCTCTCCGTTTCTCAAGATATCGCTCTCTAATAGCTCGCGTTGCTCCCGACTGTAGAGTTCTTTTGTAGGAAGGTGTCTTTCTATGCAGTAGCTTGGCGATACTCATTGTCATACCAAGAGCTCGTCACAGGTCTGGTGTATCCACTGACCTTTTTAGCAGCCGTATTCATAGAGTGAGAGATATTTGTCACCTATACCTTCAGAAGCCGGTGTGGATTCCCAGTTTGCAGTTTTCCGACGTTTACCTTTCGTTGAGTGTTACGACGACACTTAACATCATCTGCTTACATCAGTATATGGCAGTAAGATATGTTATCAGGCAAATCATTAATGAACAGTACAAATAGAAGGGGTCCAAGGTGACTACCCTGAGGTACAAATGAAAAGGCATCAATTCTGTGAGATAAGGTGTTATAAAATACTACACATTGTGAACGGGAATCCAAATAGGATGAGATCCATTTGACTAAAGCTTGAGGAAAACCTAAACATTCAAGTTTGTAAACCAAAATGAGATGATTAACACAATCAAACGCCTTACTAAAATCGGTGTAAATAACGTCCGTCTATAAACCATTAATAAAGCATTTGTTAACCAATGTCGTAAGTTCCAATAGATTAGTAGAAACTGATCTATTTCTAAGAAAACCGTGCTGTGCAGAAGAAAAAAGAGGCTTACAGTAAAATTGTAGTTGATCGGTAATTACCTTTTCAAAAAGTTTAGGAATTGCGCATAACTTTGCAATCCTTCTATAATTAGATATATCCGATTTACAGCCTTTTTGTAAAGAGGAATTATAAAAGATTCCTTCCAAATTTTAGGTAATGTACATTCTAAAAGAGATAGTTGAAAAAGGTGTAGCAAAGGATGCCAAAATGAAAATGCACACTTTTTAAGTACAGCTGAAGGAACATTATCAGGACCACAAGAATAGTTAATTTTGAAGTAAATGTTTAAGTAGCGAATCTTTAGAGATAGTGGGTTTTGGTATATTATGCGCATAACCATTTGAAACAGAAACTTCGCTAAGGGGCTAGCTAGTAGACGAGAAAACTGACTGAAAAAATTGTGCAAACAAATTGGATGCTTCTTGCGAAGAAGTAGCAGTAGAATTGTTAAAGAACATACTCGCAGGATAGGAATACGACTTTCGCTTAGAATTAAGAAAACGGAAAAATGATTTTGGGTCATTTCGAATGTTGTTTTTAATTCTAACTAAGTAGCTATGATTTGTATGATTTTTTATTAGCCGATTGAAAATTTATAAGGTGCAACTGCATAACTTGCGTAATTTAGAAAAGTTTTGGTTTTTAAATATCGCTTATAATACCGTGATTTTATGTTTTTTAAAAGACACAACTGACGTGTAAACCACGAGGGATTATAAGATCATAAGGTGTAAAGAAAGGATCACATTCATCAAAATATTGAGATAAAACATCATAAAAAACATAACAAGATTTGACCAATCGGTGTTAAGCAAAATAGAATTAAGCTTAATAAAATCAGTTTTTTTAAAGCAATTACGCATTGAGCTTGAGTTTCTCTTGCTGCTATGTGGCAAATTTAAAATCATTTTCAGAGTTGGGTGGTATTTATCCTCAGGATTGGAAACTGGAAAAGTTCGAGTGACAAACACATCTAAAGTTCTATCCACAAATATGAGGTCAAGCAATCTATTAGAGCAGTTATATATGCTATTAATTTGATGCAGTGACAGATTAAAAATATTGTGAAAAAATTGTAAATGCACTGATGGAATCAATGACGAGGAAGATTAAAATCACCCATAACAATAAGGTAATCGTTAGAGTTTAAAGAATTATAAATGCACTGAATAGCAGAAACGTGTGACTGGTAAACGCTAGCATCAGATGCAGGCGGAATGTATGAACAAGTAATAAATAATCTGCAGCTCAAAAATTGGATAACAACACATATAAATTCAATATCTGTTGAAAAATCTCCAAGGTACTTTTCGCAAGCAAAAGTAGACTTAACAGCAATAAATACTCCACCACCGTTAAACGTGAGTCGAACTGGCAGAACTGGTCACCTTAATGTATAGTCAAATTAAATGCACGCCAAAAAGTGTACAATGTTTTATAGTAGATTTTATAGTAGCTGAACTTTGGCCCAGCTGTTAGCAGTTTATTACTTTCAAGCACACAGGTGTTTTGTAGTTGTTATAATTGGCGCTCCGCTGGCCAGATGGTTTATTAAAAAAATTTAAAATGATGTTTAAAGTTAATCGCACAATTTCTTGGATTCACTGTGACTTTTTTGATGTCACTATAGTATGATTACGTAATGTACTTGAATGTAAACAATTAATTTGCTCGAAAAAATCACTTTTTTTATTTTAAACAAAATTGTACAAATCAGAGTAAAAAATATAAACAAGCGCGTTAGGGTGACCGGGGCTACTCGAAATGAATTTATTACAATTGTGAAGTCGTGACTTGCACTACTCCATATTATTCCGCCAATAGCATATCTTGGCAATTCGTATTCTCTTATGTATTTCAAAGTCATGAGAACGGCCCTTAACTGTATTCAAACATCTCATAAAAATTATAGTTCCACATTTCGTGGATACATTTTCAGGATTATTGGATGAAGTTAAATCGAATTTTTCTTTGATAGAGTTTATTAATGGAGCTGATGATTCTGAAAAGAAATTTATATGAACATCCAATAATTATCGGGGTGTTTTCTCGATTATTTTGTATCGTCGCAACCTAAGCCGAGAGATTTTTAACAGCTTAAGTGTTATGAGTCAAAATATATAATATATTTTTTGGGCAAAAAAGAAAAACAAACCTAATTTCACTGCACAAAAATCAAAAATAGAAAACGTCAAAATATTCCCAGTTTCTTATTGTTTCATATAGATCGGACTTTTACGGAGAAAACAAGATATTGATGAACAAAATCTATAGATAAATACCAAAGTTATGATCAATTCTGTGAAGATGTTAAAATTATATTTACTGTTTTGTGACTTTATAGCAACCAATTCACGATGTAATTCGACTGTAGAGGTTTTATTTTATATTTTTGTTATTATATAGATAGACTAGAAATAATTTGGGCCCTTGCTTTGTCTTCTATTCTCCTTTTGGTCCGTTTCAGAGAGGTGGAATGGGAGCTGCATCCGAATGTGGAACTGGAAACATGAACCATTCGACATTTACAACTTCCATCGTATATTTTCTCCAATGCCAGTATAATGTGATCGTGTATTTAGACGATTTATTGGTTATATCACGAGATTTTAAGACACACTGTCAGCTTTTGGGTGAAGTGGCCCTACGTAAAGCAAACCTCACAATAGGTCTAACCAAGTCGAAATTTTGTTTTAAACCTAAAAATAGTTGGGATTCATAATAGGATAGCAGGATTGCTGCGATAAACCGCCGATTAGCGCGGTGGTCTCTGGCACTGCAGGCTTATGACTTCAACATAGAGCACCGTAAAGGCAGCGATGACGTAGTTGCAGATCTGTTATTTCGCTCTGTTGAAGAATTGCAAATAGATCAGCTCGATTTTCTGGATTTCGAAACAATAGAGTTTGAGCCCGAAGAATACATAAACAGAATCAATACGGTGAAAAAATGCAGATATACTTGTACTTCCTGATTCACAGGTTAGAGATGGTCTTTTGTTCAAGCGTACTAATTTCGAAGGAAATGAAATAGGAGAGTACACTTGGAAGCTATGGATCACAGAATCGCTGACAAATGAATTTTATAGGAAAGCGCACGAAGAAGATGTTGCAATGCATGGAGCCATAGGCAAAACTTTGACTCGTTTGAGACAGTATTATTATTGGCCTAGTATAACAGCGCAAGTTCATTCCTATTTATAGCGTTGTGACACATGCAAAGAGTGCAAATCTAATAATAGATTAGCACGGCCATACATGGGTGATAAAATTGTCACATGTAGACCCCTACAAAAACTGTACTTAGGTATACTAGGCAAATATTCCAGATCCTGATAGGGGAATGGATACATGTTCGTAGTACTGAAGCATTTTACCAAATATGTATGGAAAAAAGCCATGAAACAAGCTTCAGCTAGTAACGTGATTTGTTTCTTAAAATCGAAAATTTTTGCCAATTCGGGTTTCCAGAACTTATTCATATTGACAACTGTAAACAATTTGTCAGAAAGGATTTCCAATCATTCCTAGAGTCATACCACATAGAGCACATACGCATCGCTAACTATGTACTGCATCCTAATGCATCAGAGTGTGTGAACTAATCTATTCTTGCAGGGATTAGAACGCATATCGATAATGATCCTCAACGTTCGGATACCCATCTGGATCAAATATAGGCCATGCTTCGGAGTTCGTTTCATTCAGCCGTCAAAACTACCCCATATTTTGCTATATTCGGTTAGAATATGTTTACTAGTGGGTTTCACTACAAGTTAGCCAGAAAATTAAACTCGCTCCAAGAATCAGAGGTCAATGGTTTAGAGAGAGGGGATCTGTTTCAGTTATCTAGAAACGAGATAAAAGATAATTTGCATATGGCATACGAGAAGGGAGCTCGAAATTATAATAGACGTGCTCGAGACGTAAAGTACGTAGTTGGCCAAGAAGTGTTCTAACGTAATTTCGTGCTAAGTGACTTTAAAAGGAATATATATGCCACATTTAACCGTAAATACATTAAATGCCGCGTGACCAAGATATTAGGTAATAGCCTGTATGAGCTCGAATCATTGCAATGTGCATCTCTAGGTGTATTCCATGCAAAAGATTTAAAGCATTGACCATTAGAGAAGAGACTTCGTTTCTCAGGGTGCGGATATTGGCCTTTAGGTTGGGCGTTTAGGTATGCCGTCTGGCTGCATTTAAATGGTAAAACTTGTGAATGTCTTTAAGTAATGATACGCACGATAATCCAAATATTTAAGTCAAACTGTGCAGTGATCGTTTCTAAAAAAAAATCAAATCCTTAATTGTGCAAAAATAAGCATATTAAAAAAAAAATATTTTTGGCAAAATTAAAATACATTGTACATTTATAAAATCGATAAAAAAAAGTAAGTAGTTTATTGAAAAAATGTTTATTACATATTAAAATACACACTTTGGGAATTTATTTCTTAAAAATGATATTGTCCAAATGTAAAGCGTTGCATTCACGGCATTCATTTAATCGAGCACTAAAATTTCCTATGACGGCTCGGCAGGTAGTTTCCGTGATGGCTGCCACTTCGTGACGGATATTTCTTTTTAATTGTGCCACGGAAGACGGTTTGTTGCCGTAAACTTTAGATTCGACGTAACCCCACAGGAAAAAGTCCTTAGGGGTTAAATCGTGGAGGCCAATTTATGTCACCTATCCTGGAGATCAATTTGCCAGGAAAAATTTCATGAACTCGTGGTAGATACCTGTTGGACGTGTGTGAAGTTGCTAAAAATGTGGAACAATGATGATCTATGCACGTTTAAAGCAACAGCACGCTTCCGAATCGAAAGGTCCGGGTTGTTATGAATAGACTGAGTAACACTGTCTACTTTTTCGAACGTTCTCGAAGACCTTGGACGCCCGGATTTTGATTTTTCCAGCGTTGAACCGGTCTCTTCAAACTTCACGACCCATTTTCCAATGAGTCGAGGGCTTGGCGCATCATTTAATTGACGAACATGTCGCACAACGCACTAGAGTCCGCTCTAGAGAAACGCTTCATAGCGACTAAATTCCCAAAAGCTAGGCTACCGATTGATATACCCTGTATATTAATATTTAAAAATGTATATAAGTATATAAAAATATATAATGGCATATTAAAATCGATATAAAAAAATAAATAACCGTAAGTAATTTAAAGCCAAAGATTTGAATTAACCATATTTATTAATGCAGTGCAATAATTATTATTAAAATAGTGTGGCCCTACTACCATGGCAAGAAAGAAATTAGCAATAAATGCGGCCAGCAGTTGTATGTATCTACTATTTTGTGCTTCTTATCATGTACAAGCCAAACCAAATTAGCTGTTAAACGGTTGTGAGATGCGAAATGCGTTTGGTGGAAAACCTGGTTCGTCTCATAACTCGACGAAACGAACGTTCGAGAAATTTTCAAATCGACATACATAGTTCGTAAAGAGTTCTAAAATTGTATGCTGTTAGACAGCATTAATTAATTCGGACCAAATATAGAGGTCATGAATCAGTTGTGGGTTTTCAGTACCCCAGAAATGATTATTCTGTATATTTACGCTTCCACACCGCGTGACGTGGGCTTCATCCGTTATGATGACGTGTTGACAATTGAGGAGCTTGACGTTAAGTAAAATGTTACCATTTCTGCTCCCTGGTTTGGTGTGTAGTGCTCCATTGCTAAAATTGTACCGAAATTACGCTTCTAATATGTAATATGTGCTGACATGTGTGACAATATGCGAATATGTGTGACAAAATTCCAACCAAATATCAATTTTATGGTAAGTTTTCATAGGTGACCATGAAATAACCCAACCGGTATAAACAAAAAGAGTCCGCGAGCATGGCATCTGGGTGGTGGCTAAATTTTTTTCTTGGGAGCGAAGGCTGCGCACAATGGTCCCAAATTCGAAAAAAGTTGAACTTTTTTTTTATTCAGAAAAATGTTAAGCCGCAAATACACGTGTTTCGAACTTAGCTACAAGCTCTATATCATATGAATGTCAATATATCGAATGATAAACACGTTCACTCTTCCAAGCATGCTATATCTTGTAACATACACCCTTTTGCAAAGTCACGCTGTGAAGTATTTAAACTTGTATTTGTTAATATGATACATGCAAAATTCGGCCTGGCCCGTCGGCAATCGGGTGGGATCTTATTTCACCATATACAAATTTATTGATTCATTTCAGAGTAGCAATTTCTTGCCGTTATAAAACAACAAAAAAAATATTTGCGTGCTTTTTTTTAAATGATAGAGAAGAGAAAAGACCAGAGCAAAGATATATATAAAGAAAAAAAAAAAATTTAAGGAAGGGTAAAAGTTACGTGTAATTCTACTAATGGATGAAGTATATATTTGGCCCAACCTACCTAAGTACGTTAATACCGAGAGAATAAAATAAATTTTTTGAAATGGACCGCTTAAACAAGCTCAAATACTAGTGCACCATCGCATCATCGTCATCGGGCAAGATGGTACTCATTAATGTAAAATTTTAACCATGCTATTCACGGTAAAAAGAGAACCGAAATTCATTTCATATCAACTATAATTTTCAAATTCAAAATTTCATAATTTACAAAGAGGCTATCTAAATATATTATACTTAAAGCTAGGATATTATGGATTAATATTCATAAGAAACGGAAAGGAAAACTGTACATAAGTTGATATAAAAATTCGAGTAAATTTACGGTATTATTTGCCTAAAGTAAAGTTCTTGTGCTAAAATTAATTAAATATAAATTTAAGTTCGAAATACTAATTTAGTTAGAAATCATTTAGATTCTATTAAATTGATTTATGACAGGGTATTTAATACTTTCAACTCTGAAAATATAACTGTACGAAAAGCAAATTAGTTAACAATAAAATTTCGTTTCGATATATAAATGCAATTAAAAATCATTTAGATTTGCCTTTCCATTAAAAGATACGTATGGTAGGGTATTTAATACATTTTTTTAATTTCATATAACTCTTCATACAGCAAATAGTTAAAAATACAATTTATATTTGGATATATAAGTTCAGTTATGGGCTGGTCACACGGTCTTATATTTTGGTGTCATATTATATGTCTTGGATTTCATGCAACTATCAAAATATCACATGAAAATATTACTTTGTGGTCAAACGAGTGAGCGAGAAATTTGGCAGCTACATTTTTAGTGTTAACCAGTGGCAACAGAATCACAATTACAACACTGGTCTAAAATGGATTAAATGGTAAAAAATTGTGCTATACAGTCGACGCTAATAAATTAGAACCACTTTGTTTTTAAAGTAATTTTAATTTCTGAAATATTCTAATTTCTGGACGTTTTTTTTTTTGTATATAAATAAAAAATTGAGTAAAATTACTCCAAAAAGCTACAATAAAACTCTTTTTTTAGTAAATTCTATTAATAAAAACAAGAAAACAAAAGGTAAAAAACTAGTGCAATACATATTATAAGTTCTTTTTTTAATTAAATATATATGTATACATTAAATCAAAAATAGATACAACAAAACAAAACATAAAGATTCACTCCAATTACATTAAATATATTTTTCCAGTTAAAAATAAAAAATCGATATGTATTCAGTAAAAAACTAAAGATAATTACGATAATGTTCAAAGCTAAGAAATTAATTCATAAAATAGACGGCTCAATCACCAACTTCACAACTAGTCTTTACTTGACATATAGTCAGTTATATTTGTTTGTTTCTTAGGTTTTTTTTAATTTGATTGCTTATATGCTTAGTGGAAAACAATTCACTATAATTGCACCATTTTATTAAATTATTAACGCTTTCAATGGCAGTAGAGTTAGAGACAACTGGTAAGACCTCAATATCATCACATTCGCTGCTATCTGAAGACTCATCATCACTATTGAGTTCATATGCAGATGCGTCATCAAATACATCTTCATTACATCTTTCAATGTCTTCTAAGCAGATGCTATTGTTTGACTCTATTTCTGCTAAAAGAGCTTGAGTTGACTGAAGCAACATCACTAGAGAGAATGTCGTCACAAATTTTGAAAAAAAGGATACCGTGTCGCTTTTTAAATTTGGAAAACCATCCATCACTTGCACAAAATGCATTTTAATCTTTATCGGGATATTCCTCTTTAAAAATTTGTTTGGCTTTCTCCTTTAGTATTGGCCCAGTTAATGTACATTTTTTTCCGCGTTAGTTTAAAAACCACTTATAAAGAATTGTTTCCATTTTTGGATATTCAGCGATGTGCAATGATTTTTTTGTTGCCTCATGATAGGTGTTAGAAACAGTATTTAAAATTGATGCTCTATTTGATTTTATATAGCTGGTTGCAGTTGGCGTCACATTAAAATCTAGGGCTAACCGCTTCCCTTTAACACCCTTGTCAAGCTTTTCCAAGATTTGGACTTTGGTTTCCAAGGATAAAGTATTTTTTACGTTTATTTGACATTTTCAGCGATTTACTTTTACTTTTAAACAGACACTGCCAAAGTATGTACACGCGTATCAAATTTCACAAATACTAATGAAATTATGTCGGTTTTATTATTTGTTTTTTTTTTTTTAATTAATGTTCGTAAAGGGTAAATTTTAATTTATTTTTGAGGTTTATTGACTCAGTTTTAAGATTCCTCTGGGCACAAATGATGATCATTAATTTTTAATACAGCTTATGCGACATGGGCTTCATCGTGCATGGAAGGCCCTTCACCGATGGATTACAGTTTATTGTAAATGCATACGTTTTTTTTTTATACTAACTATTCATTATATATTCCAAGGGCTAATTTATGTAATTTATATTCAAATAATTTGTTATCTCGAATTTTAAAATGAATTATGTTCGAAGCCTATGTGAAACTAACGGAATTATATAATATTTATAGTGGCCTGGTCACACAGTCTTATATTTAGGTGTCAGAAATAAGCAAACAATGTACAAAAATGCGACAAAAAAACAACGAAGAGCGAATAACATATATAAAATGGGGATTCCCCTTTTTAGTTTAATTTTGCCCAAACAAAATAAAACGAAATTGGGGATTTCCTGTGCTCAAAAAAGAAAAACAAATTCACGCTCCGAAATTCGAATTTTCAATTCTAATTTTAGAGCGTTTAATCCTAATTTTTGGAAATTCTAATTACTGAAGGTTTTAATTTGTGAGCGTAGACTGTATTAGCAATGTATGCAGCTACTAAAAAAATGCAAAGCAAAAAGCTGAAGAAAAAAAGCGAAAAATTCGTGCACGTAGCGTTTTGTGTCGGAAATGGTTGCTGCGACCAACAAGTAGAGAGAAGGAGTCAAACAGCTGATTTTTACTTTTTGAATGTTTTCAACACTGATCACTTCTTTTTGCAACACTTCACAACACTGTTAACAAAATTACACGGAAATCTTACACGAAATAGAAACCAACATTGCTGACGAGATATATTTTTTCATGGTCACACGACGTCGCGTGACTATCATAGCATTCTGACACCAAAATATAAGACCGTGTGACCAGGCCACTATAAATATTATATAATTCCGTTAGTTTCACATAGGGTACGAACATAATTCATTTTAAAATTCGAGATAACAAATTACTTGAATATAAATTACATAAATTAGCCCTTGGAATATATAATGAAAAGTTAGTATAAAAAAAAACGTATGCATTTACAATAAACTGTAATCCATCGGTGAAGGGCCTTCCATGCACGATGAAGCCCATGTCGCATAAGCTGTATTAAAAATTAATGATCATCATTTGTGCCCAGAGGAATCTTAAAACTGAGTCGATTAACCGCAAAAATAAATTAAAATTTACCCTTTACGAACATTAATTAAAAAAAAAAACAAACAAAAAAAAAACCGACATAATTTCATTAGTATTTTGCCATTGACAAGATAACATAAGTTAGTTAAGTAACTAAGGGCCGTTCTCACGACTTACCGATACATAAGAAAATACGAAACGGTAAGATATGCTATAGGCGGAATAATATTGAGTAGTGCATGTCACGACATCACAATTATAATAAATCAATTTTGAGTAGCCCTGGAGGTGGAGGTGAAGAGGTGGGCAGTCCAAAAACGTGAACACAATAAAATTATAAATTAGCAGAAAAAAAATGGATGAGAGTGAGCGCCGCCGCTGTAGAACAATACAAGCCAATCTGTGAATATAATGTGCACGTTTGCATTTAAAATTTTAATACAAAATTTCAATTTTGTTTGTTTTCATTTTGTTTTTGCTTTGGTTTTTTATCGATCGAGTTGGCAGGTATCTTTGTAAAAAATTCGGATAAATTTAACGGCTCGCCGATAGATACAGTTATAGGCTTTATAAGAGTCGTGACTGTGAAAACTAGCATAACGCCTGAAAAATATGAGCGGTAAAGTTATAGGCAAGTTATGAAAACGGCCCTAAGTTAAGTAACTAGCCAAGTAACACTAGCAAATAACACTTAAAGAAGAAAAACCCGAATGAAGAATGGAAAATGGCGTAAGGAATATGCCCATGACCGTTTGCCTACGTTACCGAAGAGTAAGATCATGCTTAAAAAATCCGCGCACACAATTAAAATTTACGTTTAGCAACGGGATGGGATGGGAAACATTTGCCCCTAACACAGATGCGGAGATTAGGTCGAGATTAGGTCGAAAGACTCCTGCGGCGAAGCTGCATAAATTCTCCCGACAAGACAAAGCGCCGCCTGCTGGTTCTCAAAATAATCCACACAAGGTTTAAATAATTTACCAGATATAAAATGTATATAAGCTATATTAGCTATATATTAGTTATATACTAGCCGCCTATCTGTCAATTTGTATATTGCAAATTAGTCTAACCGTAATACAAAACGGTATTAACAAAGCAAAGTTAGTAAAAAATTAGCGTCTAAAGCTGCGCATCTCCAATTGAGAAAAAAAAATATGGCTATTGACATTCAAATTTATTTATTACTAGCTGGTACCCGGCGCGTTGCTGCTCTTCCCCTTGCCTCTCCATTCCCCTGCCCAGCTTGTTAGTTTCGGGATATAAAATTCAATCTTTCCGATATCATTTTAGCCATCATGTCAACGCAGTATTAACTGAATAAATCTCGGTATAGATGTAAAGTATTGAAACGGTTATCTTTGACCATTAGTCTGTATGCATAGACTGCATACAGGGAACTATTTTGTTTTGTGCTGAACCGTGTTGCTGTATAGTCAGATAATAGCCATCTTCTCCTTTCACAAACATCAAAGGATACTGCAGGGGATCGTAAGCGCGATGCAATTCGGACAATCTTTTTAGCTGGCCATCTTTACAATGCAGTATTATATCTCTGGGTCCTTTGTCTACTAACAGGACGGCAACTTCGTTTGTTGTAGGGGAGTTGTATCTTCCTCGATGTTGAGTTTGTGGTGTGCGATCGGTTGGAATTATTAATTTTAAGTAGTCCAAGAAAGCGTTTCTTTCTAAAATGTATTTGAAACTGCGTATGTATTCGTTATGGCTATTTAATACAGTCTATAAGCCATTGATCAAATCGGTTTTTAAAGTGGGGCCCATGTTTGATCGCAAAGAAAGTTGGTCCGCATCAGAAATGAAACATATCTGTAAAAATTTCGGGCTTTGACCTGTTGTAGGAAGAGACTACCAATTAAATGATAAATCTGACCCTTTATCTTAAAAGTAGGCATAAACTCTCCTTCGCGAATTTCTTTGGCACCAAACGATGTCATTTGAAATAGTGTATTATATTTACGTATATTATTTAAAAATGCGTAGAATAGGGATGATCACTTGTCAAGAAACTTTTTACAGGTTGTGGTGGCTCTTCAATATCAGGGAGAATTACTTTATCTACAGCACAACACATACCATTTGGTTCATCGCTCCATTTTTTTGCAAAACACTTAGGGCAGGTTTTACTCATTGCTCCAACTGTTACTGCGCTCTGCTTAGCATAATAGATGTTGGGATCATAATTGAAAGCTGAGATCTATTACTGTGAGGTGCACTTCGATTGCGTATTCTAGATGTTCGTTGTCTCTGTGCCGCAGCAGTAAGCTTCTGCGAACGTTTCACGTATTTCCGACATATTCTGCCTATGGTTAGCCAGTCGCTGATACCTTTCGGTGCTAGTCTCCCTAGCACCTCTTGCAGAGGTAATTGCTCTTTGGCTGGCAAGACGCTGCGAATGTTCGTTTCTAGACTCCCTATCACGTATTTCTGTCATATTCGGTGTATAGTTAGACAGTCGCTGAGACCTTTCGGTGCTAGACTCTCTAGCACGCGCTTGCGATATGTATTTTCTTTCACTCGCAAGGCGCTGTGCATGGTCAGAGAAAGTCTTTCCTAATCGGCGCCCTATAGCCGCTCTTGTCTTGGATGTATGTCTGGATAGTTGTGATTTTCTTTTAGGCATACTGACGATATTTATTCAGAACAATCCGATTGTTTGGAACAATCAAACAGTAGTTCTAATTAGAAATTTTGATGGAAATAGTTATCTGGGAAGTAGTTTTTATAAGAACGTTTTATAGAAAATATATATTATTTAAAACTAGAAGATTTAATTCTAGAGTACATTATAAGAAAGGAAACAGCTAGAGCGACTATGGCCTTAAGCTTGAAGTGGTGCTTTTGTAACTTATGTTGTCGGTTATAATATTAAAAATTAGTATTTACAGGTTTTATATCTAAATATGTGGAGAAATTATTTTTTAAAATATTAAGGGTCTGTGTCTTAAATTAGAGTCTATGTGCTATGTTTAAATTAGTTATAATTTTTATAAAGCTTTCAATATTTTTTATGTTAGTTTCTGTGAGAAGTTGCATTAGTGGCGGCATGTGTAGACAGTTGGTAAGTCCTGAACTAGTTTACAATTGATGAGGTGTTTCACCGATAAAGATGCTTAGTTACATAGGCTGCATAACGGCGCCGATGTTTTTTTAAAGAGATGCTCTTGTGTAAGTCTGGTGTGCTCAAGACGGAATCTGGGTTACCAAACTATATGTTTTCGATTTATTTCTTCTAGCACTATTAATGGTTTACGGGCTGGGTTTATCAGCTCGTAAAGATGGTTGCACTCATTGCATTGCGATTTAGGCACTTCACATAACTTGTATGTAAAGTTGATCCTTGTGCGTTAGTGAGTCTATTGATAGCACTACCTATTGTCCAGTCAAATCGTGTGACCAAGTCTGGTAGTCTTGCTTCTGCAAGGATGTTTTTGGTAGGCGTATTTCTGAATGCGCCTAGTGATAATCTCACAGCCACATGATTACGGACAGTTTTTTATGTTGTTTTTCCGAAAATGCAGAAGCCGTAGTCAATCTTTGATAACATGATTGATCTGACTATATTTATGAGTGAGTTTGTGTTACACTTTAAGTTTATACTACTTAGGGCCGTTTTCATGACTTGCCTTTAACTTTACCGCTCATATTTTTCAGGCGTTATGCTAGTTTTCAATGTCACGACTCTTATTAAGCCTATAACCGTAACGCAGAGATCGGCGAGCCGATAAATTTGTCAGAATTTTTTGCAAAGTGACCTGCCAATTCGATCGATAAAAAACCAAAGCAAACGTAAAATGAAAACAAAAAAAATTGAAATTTTGTATTAAAACTTTAAATGCAAACGTGCACATTATATTCATAGATTGGCTCGTATTTTTCTACAGCGGCGGCGCTCATTCTTATCCATTTTTTTTCTGCAAATTTATAATTTTATTGTGTTTACGTTTTTGCAATTGGACTGTCCACCTCTTCAAATAATCACCAGGGCTACTCAAAATTGATTTATTATAATTGTGATATCGTGAAAAGCACTACTCAATATTATTCCGCCTTTAGCATATCTTGCCGTTTCGTATTTTCTTTTTTACCGGTAAGTCGTGAGAACGGCCCTTAGACATTTAATAATATTAAGCCTATGGTTTAGTGACTTAATAAGTGTTAGTGTTGGTTTATTCCACGTGTATTTTGAGCCAAATGTCAGCCCCGATAATTTTAGCTTCTTAACCATCTGTATAGGCATACCATTGATAGTGATGTTTATGGAATCACAATTTTTTTTTTACAAATATTTCCTCTTTCCTACAAATATGTAAATGCTTTGATTTTTTGTTTGATATTTTTGTTCCACTAAAACTGCACCACGTTTCAATTTGTGAAAAAATTGTGTTTAATTGATTATTGTATTGACTGTTTGGCCTAAAGAAAAGACATAGATCGTCTGCATACATTGTGAGTGTAAAATATTTGTTACTGCTTATAATGTTGTTGAGCTTATTAAATGCCACGAGGAACAGTGCAACCGACAATGGAGATCCTTGGGGGATGCCATTGTGAAGCTGCTCTTCTCTCGATAGAGTGTGATTTACTTTTACTCTATTTCTTCTATTTGTTAGGTAGTTTCGCACATAATTAATAATTTTCGGGCCGAACCTCCATTCAATGAGTTGCCCAACTTTACAGTGTAAGCCCACTCTGTCAAAAGCTTTTTCCATATCAATAGACAGAATCGAAACGCGGCTCTTGGATGACAGACTGTTGCAAATGTAATCATCCATTACCAACAGAGAGTCAGTGGTGTTATGCTTTGTTCGATAAGCAAATTGGTGTGGTGATAAGAAGCCTTCCTGATTGAGATACCACATTATACGCCTAGCGACAATTTTGCAAGCACTTTAGATATGCATGGCAGTAGTGATATCGGGCGATACCCATTTGTGCTAGTCTTTAATTTGTTGGGTTTGGCTATTGGAATAACGATCGCTGTTTTCCATTGTTGAGGAATGACACTGGTTTCACAAATCTTGTTGTATAAATCGGCTAGTTTATTTATTCCTGCAGGAGGCAAGTTTTTTATGATCGTATACGGAATGTTGTCGTATCCAGGCATATTACCATGCAGGATGTGTAAACAAAATGCAATCTCCGTTGTTGTTATTCGATCAACTTGGCCGTGGGATTAACCGTTTGTAGAAGGTTGTTTGTCGTAAGAAAAACTCTTTTGCTGTCTATGAATGTTTGACCAAAGTTAGAGCCATGAGAATATTGTGACCAAGTCCGACCGAAAGGTTGGATATAGCCTCAGAGTCGCATATGTTACCAGTTGGAGTATCTATGGAATGTATATACATCTGCTTTCGCACACAAAATTATTCGATGTTTTGGTTAAACTTAGTGTCGTCGTCCGTCAGATACCGCAGGAGTAATTTCGGCCTCTAGTTTATAAATATGTGCAGCAGCGAATTGGATCTTTAAACTTTGAAATAACAACAACCGCGTGCATCAAACGGATTCATGCTTTATTAGCGCATTTCTTACGTGTAATATGGGTTATATGTTATTTACTTAGTTGGTTATTTCCGTGTCTAATTCCTTGGTCATTTCCAAAGAAAGGTGGCATAATGTGAAGCATAAGACAGTCTACCTGCTGTTCCGTATTATGATCATCCCAAATCAACTCCTAGGTGTTGCTTCCAAATGAACACAGTACCCCTTCTCTGGTGGGAAGGCCGCCACGTGGTGTTCCCCGGTAACGTATACTGTGGTTGGTAGTCAACGCAGGTGACGAAACCCACCTCAGTGTGGCTGCAGCACGAGCACTATATTATAAGCGCAATACCGAAGTCCGATTAAAACGTGTTATGTACCACCCGTTTAAAAGTTATGAATTTTTGAAATTCATGACGACTTAATGAAATTGTTTGTTTGTTTGAATCCTTTAGAAAATCTAAATTTGGTTGATATAGGATTTTAGTACACAAAAATCTAAGAAACTTGTGCTCTAAAACTTTTTTCAAAATGGCGGATTTTGGCGGGAAAAGCTCAAATTTCAATTGGCTACTGTACCTAACTGGCTTAATATTTATCAACATGCGATAGCTCGTTGGAAAGGTCTTTTGAATACCCTCCTAAGGTAGGCTGGTACCGAACAATCCCCACTTACAAAAAATATAGGCCAAAATAAAGTTTGAAGAGTACAATTTGCGATTTTGCCGAAAATTCAAACAAATTTTCGTGCTCATGTTGTGATAATACTTTGGAAGATTGAAAAAATGTTCATATATTATACTTTTCTGTGCAAGATTCCGGGATCTGAGATATAGCATCGCAAATATCAGATTATGCAAAATTAGCTATTTGTCCTAATGCGTCATACTAATGGGTGTTACATTTGTTATACGCAGCGTGTTGTAAAACCTTTCTGGCATCGGCCACTCGTATCCATCTGGCTGCGGCTTCCAGCTCAGCGGACTCTGTGCAGGGGGGAATTCGACTGCCAAACGAAAAATTGAAATTTTGTATTAAAATTTTAAATGCAAACGTGCACATTATATTCATAGATTCATAGACTCACTCTCATCCATTTTTTTTTCTTCTAATTTATAATTTTATTGTGTTTACGTTTTTGTAATTGGACTGTCCACCTTTTCAAATATTCACCAGGGCTACTCAAAATTGATTTATTATAATTGGGATGTCGTGACATGCACTACTCAATATTATTCCGCCTGTATATCTTGCCGTTTCGTATTTTCTTATTTATTGGCTCAAAATCGGCTGTATGACAGCATCTGTTGGTCGCAGCTTGTCGTATGGGACACACTACATACTAACAAAAATTGTTTATACACTGTGGCAATTAAATTACGGTTTTATACTATTTGAATCACTGTCTTATCGAATGATGAGTGTTATATATGAGTAATTTAAAT